>ML102989.1:0-34543 GCA_003697995.1 Taxidea taxus jeffersonii
ATAGGGATCCCAGGCCTAGAGTCTGTGCAGTGCTGGATCGGGATTCCGTTCTGTGCTATGTATCTCTTTGCTTTGATTGGAAATTCCTTACTTCTGATCATCATCATTTCAGAGCATAGCCTCCATGAGCCCATGTACATTTTCCTAGGCATGCTAGGAGTCACGGATATTGTACTTGGCACAAGCATTGTGCCCAAAATGCTTGGCATTTTCTGGTTTCATGTACCAGAGATTTATTTCGACTCTTGTTTGCTTCAAATGGGACTCATCCACATGTTTGAGTGCATCGAATCAGGCATCCTCCTGGCCATGGCTATGGACCGTTATGTGGCCATCTGTTATCCACTGAGACATGG
This sequence comes from Taxidea taxus jeffersonii, assembly GCA_003697995.1. Lineage (NCBI taxonomy): Eukaryota > Metazoa > Chordata > Mammalia > Carnivora > Mustelidae > Taxidea > Taxidea taxus. Next base: position 357 of record ML102989.1, read on the forward strand.
CTCCATCTTCACCCACCAGCTGGTCACCCAAATAGGGGCTGTGGTAACACTTAGGGCTGCCATTCTAGCAACCCCATCTTTAGTACTGATAAAATGTCGGTTTCAGTTTTACCACACAACCATCATCTCTCACTCCTACTGTGAGCATATGGCCATTGTGAAACTGGCTGCAGAAAATGTGCGGGTCAACAAAATCTATGGTCTATTTGTGGCATTTGCTGTTGCAGGATTTGACCTCACCTTCATCACTCTGTCTTACATACAAATATTTATCACAGTTTTTCGTTTGCCCCAGAAGGAGGCTCGGTGGAAAGCATTCAATACCTGCATTGCCCACATCTGTGTCTTCCTCCAGCTCTACTTCCTTGCCTTTTTCTCCTTCTTCACACATAGGTTTGGTGCTCACATTCCCCCTTATATCCATATCCTCTTTTCTAGCCTCTACTTGTTGGTCCCTCCATTTCTCAATCCACTTGTCTATGGTGCCAAGACCAAGCAGATCCGCATCCGTGTGGTAAAGATGTTGTGTTCATAAAATTCAATGTGATTAATACCTACAGTCTTTCCCTTTATACAATAGTAAGTAATTATCTCTCAAAATTAAATAAAACAGTAAAAATTCATGTTAATTGTGATGCTTGAGTTTTCAACTTAATTCTTCTGTGAAATTTTCCTGCCTTTTAGATGGTTTTCACATCATAGTCCATGATACCTATTGGTCCTAGGGTTTAGATCATACTGGGTAATGAGAATGAGTAATATAGAAAAAACAAAATAGTGAACATATATTACTTCCTTTTTTCTTAATTTTTAATTATTGATTGAACTTTCTCCTTTAAGTATCCTTCTCCAGAAGGATTAGCAAACACAAACCTCTCAGTGAATTAAATTCACTCATGACTCATGGTTTGTGACTTTCCAGGTCAGTGAGAACAAATCATTGATTTTGTTTGTTTCTGGATCATTTCAATCATCTTCAAAAAAATGAGAGGAAGTTTTTTTTTTAATTCTTATTCAAACAAACAAAAATCCCAAGCAAAAGAAGCAAAAACTACATATATCTAATTATACATAGTCTTCAAATTTTAACATTTGTGGTGTCATTCAGAGCATTAAGATGCAAAACTCCTGAGCACTCTCAGGATTTCTGCACTCTCACCATTACTTCTTTATTAATTCGTCAAGTGTTATAAAAAACCAATAATATTATAAATGCTATAGTGAAGAATAGAGGCATAATGGTAAATTTGACACAGTGTTCCTGTTTTTTATTTCATAGCTACCATAACTTTATATTTCCAGGAGAAAGTGAGAGACAGAGAGAGGAAAATGAGAAAAAAGTGAAAGAGGTACCAATAGAATGTGGGTTAGCAAAGAGAGGGAAGCAGTGAAATTCAACTGAAAGTAGCAGTCTGTAGAGCTACTTTTATTTTCTTTGTCTTTTTAATAGGAGTCTGATTTTTTTAATTTTAATTCATTATTTAACATACAGTGTTATGTTAGCTTCAGTTGTGCAATATGGTATTCAACACTTGTATACATCACTGTGTGCTCATCTCAAGTGTACTCCTTATTGCCTATCAGCTATTTCACCCATTCCCCACACCCACCTCCCCTCTGGTAACCATCAGTTTATTCTCTGTAGTTAAAAGTCTCTTTCCCGATTTCCCTCTCTCTTATTTTTCCCATCACTTGTTTGTTTTGTTTCCTAAGTTCCACATATAAATGAAATCATATAGTACTTGTCTTTCTCTGCAAGGATTCTGATTCTTAAGGAAACACAAATGAATGGCTAAGCAGGTAAGGCATTCATTACAGGTAGATGATATTGGAGATTACAGAGAATCAAGAAACTACAGGGATTTTTTCCAGTGTAATGTATAATTTGTACAGATAAGACAAATACAAATAGCAAGAGTGATTGTGGACACCATGCCAACTTGTTGAACTTTATTCTGAAAGCTATCATATGTCTGGGTGAGTTTTTGCTATAAGAAAGAGGTGTGTGTGTGTGTGTGTGTGTGTGTGTGTGTGTGTGTGTGTACCTACTTGGCATCTGGCAGCATATCTTCTCAGTGGACATAAAACATTATGATTTTTAATTATTCAAGACTACTGTATTAATTAATATATATAGAGTGTTCTGTCTAAATTAATGGCTCAAGAATTTATGGCTTGTGGGTTATTCTTGAAAACCTCAGCTCATAAATCACCTTTTTAAAGATTAGGGAAATATTCTCATGTGTACAGCTCTTCATGCTTTGATTTATGACATTAAAACCAATGTATATGTAAAAATACTAGATTCTTTCATGGGTGTGGGTACTCTGGCTTGTTTTATGGACTGGACTTTATCAGATGGCTGCTGAAGATAAATACCTTATAAATGTAGAGGTTATCCTGAGGCATCTTTTGAGGCTGTTAAATGTCAGTATTTATTTAGATAGGATTAGATTGGGTTACCAGTAATGGCTGCTTTCTTTGATAACAGTGTCTTTGGAATAAAAAAACAAACAAACAAAAAAAAACCAGAGGTTATTTCTTTTTTTTTTCTTCTCAATTTAAATTCAATTAAGTGACATATAATGTGTTATTAATCTTTGGAGTTTAGTGATCCATCAATCTTATTTACATCACAATCAGTTTCATTACATCACATGACTTCTTTAATGTCCATCACCCAATTACCCACCTCCCCACCCACCACCACTCCAGTAACCCTCAGTTTGGTTTTTTTTTTTTCCTGTGATTAAGAGTCTCAGAGGTAATTTCTTAATGTTCTAGCAAGAGTTCAATGAACTTTTATGAAAAGGGCCAATTAAATATCTTGGACTATGGGGGCAAAGAGACAAAGAGTATTTTTTAGGTATTTAGATAAAAGGAGACAAAGCATATTTCCACAAAAATTTGTGAAATTCTACATAATGATGTATCATTTATAATGGGTAATACTAATAATAATAAATACATTTGTGTAGTTTTCTGTAATGAAAGTCTACTAATTAGAAGAATGTTCTAGGGGATAACATTCTGCTAAAGCGTGGCTGAAAGTTAGATTTGCCCTACCATTAAATTGATCACAAAAATTCATCTGTAAAAAGCATTCTTCTTAGCTACTGAGCTATACAAAAACAGGCAGGAGACCATCTTTGGATAGTTCACTTTAATTCTAAGCTTATTTGTGGAATTTTGAAGTATGCCCCCAAATTACTACTTCTGGCAATTTTCCTGAAAATATGTATGATATAAGACCAACCTAGAGGCAGAATGTGAAAGTAGGATATATTTCTACCATATTCAGTTGTTATAATATTCCATAAAATATCTAGCTTAGAGTCTAGATTATTCAGTTATTTTTGGTTTCTAAATTACCAGCACCAGTTCCAAGTTAAGACTTAAAAATGGAAAAGAGGGGGAAAATTGATCTTTGTAAGAAGAAAAGAAAAACCAGGACTCTCTATCCTCCCATACATAAGCCAGGACAATTAGAGGATAAATTCTTTTTTTTTTTTTTTTTTTTAGAGGATAAATTCTTAAACATAAAACTGCTTAAAAATAAAAATACAAAGGTATTTTGTAAAAGGTAATTCTAATGATTTCTAGAAATTTCAAAATTAATCCTCAAGGGGATTGCATCAATTTCAACAATGACCAAAATAACTTGTTTGGCTGAATTTTCAAGAACACTGGTTATGGCTGACATTTTTCTTCATAGATGAAATATAATTTCTTCATAGATGAAATATAATTTTCCTTACAATCAGCACTTAAAAAAGACTTACTGGCTTTTCTATTAGTATATTCTTTTATGAAACACTTTACTGTTCCTTTGATGATGCCTGATATTTTTCATCTTCAGTTTAAAATCTGGAGAATAAATATTGAATTAATATTTTCAAGGACTTTTTTTCAGGACTTCACAAGACCCCTTGATTAAGCCATGGATATTTCCCAAGTAATCATTTCAGACAAAGAAAGAGGTCTTTATAATGGTGAGTTTTGACACATCAGGTGTGGGAGTTGACTCTTGCTCCCAGAGTTGGCTTTCAGGTGAAGGAGTAATAATGCATTGATTCTTCTGGCTTTTTGCGGTTCCTTATCTAAATGTTCAATTTGGGAAGAATAACTTGCATCATTTGCCTAACTCCTCCCTTCTCCTCTGTAGAGAACATCCCCTAAGCTGCAGGCCTCTTGAATTGATCTTCCTGGAGTAGTTTCTACTCCAGGGTAGGGATGCCATTCTGACACTTGATAAGTAAATCAGCCACATTTGGGATTTAGTCATAAGGTCCATTTGGCCTTCATACTTACATTTAAACGGTATAACATAGTGGAAATTTAAAAATGGAGAGGGAGACAAACCATAAGAGAGATTCTTAACTATAGAGAACAAACTGAACATGGCTGGAGGAGAGGTCAGTGGGTGACAGGCTAAACGGGGGGGTGGGCATTAAGGACAGCACTTAAAATGAGCACTGGGTGTTTTATGTAAGTGATGAATCATTACATTCTACTCCTGAAACAAATATTATACTATATGTTAACTAACTAGAATTTAAATGAAAACTTGAAAGAAAGTTTTTGTCTTCCATCTACTACTTCTATTTGTAATTCCTAAAATTGTTGAGAACCTCTATTAGTCAGACTTGCAAGGGTTCTCTAATGAAAATTACAAAACATCGTTGAGAGTAAGCAAAGAAGATAAAGAAATAAAAACCTATATCACATTCTGGGATTGAAAATCTCAATACTGTTAAGATGTTAATTCTTATAAATATATATACATTTCAAGTTGTAGATCATAAGTTATATGGTATCTTGTGTCTAGTTTCTTCCATATGGTATGAGGTTTGTGAGGTTCATCCATGTTGTAGCATTAATCAGAAATTCACTTTTTTAAGGTTAAGTGAAATTCCACTGCATTCCACTACCCATGTCAACTCTTGGCACCCGACAGTGCAAAACTCTGGCCACACAAGCTTTTAAATGATCTGTCCCCTCTCTGCGTTGTAAGGATTCCCATCTTAATTAAGACATTCCACAAATTATATAATCATGGCCAGTCTCCTTTTATTTTGTATTTTCTATTTTTTATGTACACTTACTTCTTCTCACTTGATTAATTTTATCAATCATCATAGCAAAAACCATTCAACTTGGATTTTTTAAAAGATGTTATTTATTTATTTGACAGAGATTACAAGTAGGCTGAGAGGCAGGCATAGAGAGAGAGAGGGGAAGCAGGCTTCCTGGTGAGCAGAGAGCCTGATGCGGGGCTCCATCCCAGGATCCTGGGATCATGACCTAAGCCGAAGGCAGATGCTTTAACCCACTGAGCCACCCAGGCACCCCTCAACTTGGGTTTTTAACTGTTATTGTAAAAGCTTAAGTGTTTTATTTCTGAGTTTCTCTAGATGACATGCAGAAATAAGAGCTTCTTCTAAAAATTTTATTTCTGTATTTCTTATTGCATTTCCTAGAGAGATAAAGTTCCATTAAAATGCTTACAAAGGTAATTATTTCTATTTTATATATTGGGAGTGTTAAGGAACTATATCTGCCAGAAATAAGGAGTTGCACTCTTTCTAAAACATCTTACTCCCCTAGAGTCCTAATGGGTTTTACCAAATAGTATCTAACAAGATTTTTGTCCCTAACATATAATAACATTATGAGTTAATGAGGTCTAAGCTTTTTTTGCATGATTCCAAAAGCACTTTTGCATTCACTCAATAAGTCTATATTGTTACCTATACTCTTTATAAACAGTAGTATACAGTGTTCATGAACCTGCTGACCACACCTCAGCATACTTCATATTCCATCTGAAAATTACTCATTTTACTTTCTCTGAAAACATTTTATTTTATTTTGAGCCCATGTGTTGTTACTCTGTTGGGTAATTGGCACCCAGATACACATTATTTGTTTCTTTTTCTGGTGTAACTTCTTCAGGTATGGCTGATTTCAAACAACCATATGACATCACTGATTCCAGAACTGGGAAGAGATGCACACAATGATCTCTCCTAAGCCAGTGTGAACTGACCCAGCACACAATGCCTTCAATCTATACCATTGTTTTTTCTAAGATGAATATAATTTTGTGGCAGCTTAATGACAAGTTGGGAGTCAGAGACTCTTTCAGTGCAGCAAGAACAGATCTACTAAATAGGCCAACACCCAATGACACAGGAAAAAGAAAAAAAAAATACAAAACAGTCCGATTCCAAGTAAGACCATCATGTCTTTCAGGCAGATGCATGTAATACAGTGATGTGAGTCTTGTTCTGGTACTATGCAGAGGAAGGGAATCTTTTCCATCCTTCTACTTGACAATAAATCTTATATCCATTTTGTAAGTCATAAACATTCTTTCAACTAGGTATATAATGGCCATGAATTATAGTTCCCAGCTGGAAAGTTGATATAGATATGGTGAATGACACTGAATTTTTAAAAAATAAATATCATCATTTAATTAGAATTTTGAACATTGCTGGGAAAACTTAATGAGCTCGTTTGAGAAAGCAAAGATTGGTGTCACCAAAGTTCATGTGGGAGAAACTCAGAAAGTAACATTATGGAAGCTCTGAGGTGAACTTTCCCAGGTCAGCCCTCCTTATGAAGTCTAAATAAGAAATCAATGTTTCTCTGACTGTAATTAGATTACAGAAATATTTATTTAATTTCTGTCAGCTTGTTTAAACTGATGCCTAAGTATCTCAGGATATTTTATTTTCTTTTTATTGGCTTACTGTTTTTATGTGTGTCATTAACTTGTTTTGTGTTGTCTTAGGGCACTGTCTTCTTTTAGGAAGCTTCAAAAGGAGGGTCATTTTGTTCCCAATCCCAAAGAAAGACCACTTTGAAAATTTTAAAGATGCAGAATTGCATTTAGATAATCAATCTTCCAAGTTCTGAGCCATATTGTTCCTCCTTTTTCACAAACCTAAAGGCTCACCATCCATTGGTGAAAACCAATCACCCAGCTGTCTCCTTTAGTACAAAATGGCCATCCTCATTAGCTGAATCACCAGGATTCCCAATTTAGTACTTCTATGTATGATACCACAGATGATCCCTGGTAAGTTTTTGGGCTTGAGATTCTGCACTGAATGTGGGGAAATGGAACATTACTTTCAAAGAGAACATATAACCTATGTGATCCAAGAAGATGCCAGGATGGTAAAAAAGCAATCAAATCTTATAGTAGTGGACTGTTCAAATGTGAAGAATATTTTTGTCTCAGGCTGTTCAGAATATTTTTGAGTCAATTAATCACACAGTAGGTGACAAATTTTAAAGTGAGTCTGACACATAGGAGCATCCTAGAGGAGAATCAGGGCTGATAAATGCACAGAAAGCTTTTTGATTAAAGGTCAGGAAATTATACATATTTAGACTGGAAGAGATTCAGTAGCAATGATGCCCTCAAATCATTTAGGGGAAATCTCAACTGGTGACATGCTCATCAACTAACTGAAGTTAGTCACGGGAAGGACAAGGTAACTTTATGAATGAATTACTGGCATTCAGGCAGAAAATACATTTTAAATGTGTAACATCTAAATATTTTAAAAGCATTACATCATTTCATCCTCACAGTTACCGTGAAGTGTGTTTCTGCCAGTTAACTTTGCCTCATTAATAAAGAATTAGATTAATTAAGAATTAATTATTAATTAAGAATTAATTAAGAATTGATAAATAAAAATTAATAAAGAATTGAGACAATGACAAGTTTTAGAACTGTCTGAAGAGCATGCAAAGCTAAGGAATATCCCAAGGATTTAAACTTACCTGACTTCAGATCCACTAATTAACCACCATGTCCCATGGCTGATATGTTCTTTGGAAGGTGTATTGAGGACTTTTATGAGAAATGAAGAGGAAGGCAGACCATCCTAAGAAGAAGACCTGTCTGACAATTAGACCTGTCCTTAAATGGACAAGCTATCACAGAAACAAAGATAGTCTATCCCTGGGGACATGAGGCATATGAAAGGGTGAAGGTCAGAGACCTTGTAGAGGGAAGGTTTCCAGAGATTGTCTTTCTCATTCAGTGCTGTTACTCTCAACCCAAGGACATCTTAGTCTCACCTCCCATTATTTCCATCCTTTAAGTCATCGGGCAGCACAAATATTGTTTCTATGTTACTCTTCTAATGTGGCCAGGTCACATCATTCTATCCTATCTGGACTATGACAAGTATTCTCCTAACTTCATCTCCCTATGTCAGCTATCATCTTTTAAGCTACTTAACAATCTGCTAGAAGAGTCTATTTTTATTTTTTTATTATGTTCAATTAGCCAACATATAATACATCATTTAATACATACAATCATATAATACAACATACAATACCTCATTTTAATGTAGTGTTCAGTGATTCATTAGTTGTGTATAACACCCAGTGCTCATCACTACACATGTCTTCCTTAATACCATCACCTGGTTACCTCATGCCCTAATCCCTCCCTTCTGTAACCCTCAGTTCGTTTCCCAGAGTCCAGAGTCTTTCATCATTGTTTCTCTCTCTGATTTCTTCCCCTTCAGTTTTCCCTCACTTCCTCTATGGTCCTCTGAGCTATTCCTTATGTTCCACATATGAGAGAAACCATATGATAATTGCCTTTCTCTACTTGATTTATTTCACTTAGCATAATCCCCTCTAGTTCCATCCATGTCATTGTAAATGGTTGGTATTCATCCTTTCTAATGACTGAGTAATATTCTATTATATATATGAACCACATCTTTATCCAATCATCTGTTGACGGGTAGAATGGATTTTTAGATGCAAAAACAAAACAAAACAAAACAAAAAACTAATTATTCCACTTAGGTTTTTTTAATTATTTTGCTTAAAGTTGGAAGCTTACATTTGTTCTTCTTCCTTTTTCCTTAGCCTGAACAACCATCATATCTTTATGAAACAATTCATATATGAAAGTTACTTGTTGATTTGCAATCCCACTGTATATTTCATGCTTTTTAGATTTTGTCCAAAGTATTTCCTCTGGGAATGTCCTTCCCTCTCCTTTATCTGCATAAGTGCTATTGAAGAATGATTTCCCTTGTTAGCCAGACTTATTCTGACTATTTTCAATAAAGCTACAAATGATTCTCATTTGGTTAAAAACTATTCTACATTGATTCTCATTTAATTAAAGACTATTCTTCTCCAATGTAAGACTCTAGAACAATGGTTAGTAACCAGGCATGTTTTGTCCCTTTCCACACATGTCGGTGACATTGAGCAATGTCTGAGACATTTTTTATTTTCATGACAGGAAATAACAACTTGCATCTGATGGGTAGAAGTCAGGGATGCTGCTAAGTCTCCTACAATATAGGGAATTGCCCCAGGACACAAAATTTATCTAACTAAAACTGCCAAGTGTGTTGAGAGGAGGAAATCTTCTTTAGAAGAATATCAATTAGGCCTCATGAAGTTGGAAATATAAAACTATCAGGAAGAAAAGTAACTACCTTTTTCACATGATTTTTCTTCTGTTAAGTTGAAGGCATGCTTTTCTATTTTATTTACCTGCTCCTTTGTTTATTTTCTTTCTTCCTCTTTTTTTGCTCTCCTTCTGATTACTTTATGATGTATACCGCTCTTGAGCTTCAGTTTGCACACTATCCTGTAAGGGTTCTCTAGGGCAACTCTGACCCACGTGGCCATGTTAAGTCTCCCAAATGAATATTCCTGATAGACAGTAGCACACACTTTTGAGGGAAATTTCAGAGAGCATTATCCAGTATATGGATGATATGGCATTGAAAATATGGGTTTATATCAGACACATAACATATTGTAAACATGTGTAATGTGTGTATTACAATTATTTGGTAAAAAATCTAGAGTGCATATGGGAATTTTTTTCCCATCAGAATTTAAACAGGCACAAACTGATTTTTAAAAAGTTTAAAGATTTTATTTATTTATTTGAAAGAGAGGGAACACAAGCTGTAGCGAAGAGCAGGGGAGAAGGAGAAACAGAATCCCTGCTGAGCAGGAAGCCCAATGACATGGGGATTCATCCCAGGACCCTTGGACCATGACCTCAGCCAAAGGCAGAAACTTAACCAACTGAGTCCCCCAGGTGCTCTCAAACTGATTGAAATTTGCTGTATATTTTTGTACAATTCTGCTTGATACAATTGTCTACTGATGTATATCCCATATCCTTGCTGAAGTATAATTGTAAAATCTCAGATGATGCAAATTATTTTTGTTTCTTTTTACATCAGTTTGCCATGGAATTGGATCCAAGTAGATTCACCTGTTACAAAAAAAGTCTTAGTTTTTATTAATATAACACAGGCTAATAATGTCAATACCATACATTAAGATAAAATACCCTAAAGTGTCTAAAGATTTTCTGAATGTGAATGATATAGTAGATATTTAATAAATGGTGAATATTAGTTTTGAATTTCAATCTCTCAACACAATCTAGATTTTTCAAGATATGGAATAAATATATATTACTTATTCTTCAATTGTTTCCAAAAAATACCTGGAACATAGTGCATTAGTGAATTAGTGCATTAAATAAAAACATCAGGCTGTAATCTTTTATTTCATGGGAGTAACATTAATGTTATTTTGTTGATTCTATATTCCATATAATCCATCAGTGATCTTGGCAACATGAGTCTTTTAATGACTGTAATTTTGTTAAAAGAATAGATGAAATTATATTGGGTTTAATTGATTTTACTCTGCTGAAGACATGGATTGCCACATTGATATGTTTCATAATAAATACTTACATACATTTTTGGCAAACAAGATATGATGATGACCTTTAATTTAGGATAATATTCACTAGCCCAACCAAAAAAAGGAAGAAAAAATGGGGAAAAATAAAGAAGTAGAAAATACATCAAGTATTAATCTAGGTTTCAAGTTACTTCCAAAAATTATGATAAAGTGGAAAAGTATTTTTTTACCTATTTCATTGCTAAATGATGTGGTTGGGGACAGTTTTTCAAAGTATTTGCAGCATAAAATGATATTGGAGAATATATACCGAACCTATGTATCTGGAACAAAATAAATAAAGTGAGAAAATTCATATTGGAAATATTGCTATAGAAGTTGCCATAAACTCCACAAGTAAGTGAAACCATATGATAAATTACTTTCTCTGCTTGACTTACTTCACTCAGCATAATCTCCCCAGTCCCATCCATGTTGATACAAAAGTTGGATATTCATCCTTTTGGGATCCCTGCTCAATGGGAATCCTGTTTCTCCTTCTCCCACTTACCATGGTTGTGTTCCCTCTCTCTGTGTCTCTCTCTGTCAGATAAATAAATAAATAAATCTTAAAAAATAAGAAGTTACCATAAGGAGGTTGATGACTACATTATTTGGAGTTAATAGAATTAAAAGCAAATTTGTATAATTTGAGGGTAAAAAGTAATTATAGTACAGTATTTACCAATAGAAATATATTGTGAACCACATGCATAATTTTAATTTTTGTCTAATAATTATATTTTTATGTTCAGCTAGCCAGTATATAGTACATCATTAGTTTTTTATGTAGTGTTCAATGATTAATTATTTGTGTGTAACACCAATGCTTATAACAACACGTGCCCTCCTTAATACCCATCACCCAATATAACAATATATATTTTTAAAGTAAAAATAAACAGATGCTATGGTCTGAAAAAAAAAAAAAAGGAGAAAACTTTGGGAGTATCAAAATTTAAATAAAATTCATAGAAGAGAAGAATAAGGTAGGAAATTATGAACTATTCTAAATTATTCATTTGTGACTCAAGAATAAGGTGATTATTAGTTCACATGTAAATCTGACCTCTGAATCAATTCCATCCAACATGAATCAGTACCATTGTATCTCTCTCTTTACACAGAAAATTCTCAAAAAAGCATTTAGGGTCCTTTGCTCTTTTGTATCTATCTCATTTTTTTACCTGAAATTGTAATTGCCTTCCTTCATCCTACTGACCAGATGGACTAATAGATATATGCAGAACATTCCATCCTAACAGCAGAATACACATTCTTTTCAAGTGCACTTGGAATATTCTCCAGAATAGATCACATATTAGGGCACAAAACAAATGCAAAAAAGATTGAGATCGTGCCATACACCTTTTCTGACAACAATGCTTAGAGCTAGAAGTCAACTACAAGAAAATTTTTGGAAAGACCACATATATGCGGAGGTTAAACATGTTACTAAAAAATGAATGTGATTCATATATACAATGGTATATTACCCAGCCATCAGAAAGGATGAATACCCACCATTTGCAATGACATGGATGGAACTGGAGGAACTAAGTGAAATAAGTCATGCAGAGAAAGACAATTATCATACAGTTTCCCTCATATGTGGAACATAAGGGATAGCATGAAGAACCAGAAATCAGAGAAGGAGACAAACCATGAGAGACTCTGGACTTCAGGAAACAAACTGAGGGTTACAGAAGGGGGGGGCGATGAAGGGATGGGGTAACCAGGTGCTGGTATTAAGGAAGGCATGTGTGGTGATGAGTACTGGGTGTTATACACAGCTAATGAATCATTGAACACTACATCAAAAACTGATGATGTATTATGTTGGCTAACTGAACATAATAAAAAATAAATAAATAGGAAGCCACAAAAATCAAAGAAGAAATAAAAAAAATACATGGAAACAAATGAAAATGAAAACACAATGGCCCAAAACCTTTGGGATGCAGCAAAAGTGATCATAAGATGGAAGTATTTGGCAACAAAGGTGTATACCCAAGAAGCCAGAAAAATCTCCAACAACCTATTCTTACATGTAAAGGATCAAGAAAAAGGACAACAGGTGAAGCCTAAAGCTAGCAGAAGGAAGGAAATAATGACAAATCAGATGATACAGAATGATACAGAAACTAAGAAAACAATAGAACACATCTATGAAACCAGGAGTTAGTTCTTTGAAAAAAATAATAAATTGATAAACCTCTAGGCAGACTTATCAAAAAGAAAAGAGAAAGGACCCAAATAAATAAATTCACAAACCATAGAGGGGATATAACAACCAAGACCACAGAAATACAAATAATTGTAAAATTATATATTATGAAAATATGAAAAACTATATGTCAACAAATTGGACAACCTGGAAGAAATGTATAAGTTCCTAGAAACATATAAACTACCAAAACTGAAACAAGAATAAATAGAAAACTCGAACAGACTGAAAACTAGCAAAGAAATTGAATCAGTAGTTGAAGAAAGTGTTTACTTCTTAAATTTGCCAACATCTCAACATTACCTCAAGTACATCTTAAGGTTAGCAACATACAAGTCTAGAAATCGGGTGAATCATGTCAAAGAGAAAGTACTATGTGCATCAGTACTATGTGTTTCTTTGAATTTATCATTTGTTCTTATGATAAAAGATATACTACTTCTCTCCATATTTCTAAAAATTGTAATGCATTTATCATATCTCCTTTTTATTTGCATCAAGAGCACATAGCATTATTCCTCCACATCTATGAAGCATAAGGAAGAGTTCTGAAGGAAGAGTGGAAGAAAAGAGGGAGGAAGGTATAAACAGAGAGATGGAGAAAAATTTCATCAAATGTGCTGTAATTGGCATAGAGCTCAGTACAGGATTTAGAAATGTCCATCATAACTAGTCATTCTGAGAATATTACTGAATTCACAAAAATAGCATCAATAAGAGAAAAATCTGAGGAATAATACTGCAAGAAAATGAATTAAATTTGTGATAGTCATTGTGGATGCAGCTTTTCTTTTGAAAAATGTCTCAGTGGAAGAAGGGTCACAAGGGTACTAATTTATATAGAAATCATTAGCATAGTAACATGCCTATATTGAAGTGTTCATTAGATTTTTCTCCAAATGAGGACAGCAAAAAAAAAAAAAAAAAAACCTGACAAAAGTAAATTTTATTACTTAATTTTTTTACAAGTTTCCTTATCTTCTAAGGGAGTCAAAAAATATAACTTGAGTATATTAATTTCTCTGCATTTACCCTTTGGCAAAAAAGAAATGAGGAGACCAAGGTGACTCTACAAGTTGTTAAATTGACTTCAGAGACAAACTGACTTCAGAGACATTAGCTGTAGATGGACCCAAGAGAGATTCATTCTGAGCTAGTGGGTCCCTAGTGGCTTGGGATAGTGGTTAGGAAATCTCATGTTCAGACATCCTCCTTCTCCACATTCACTGGGAAACACTATAATTGGTGGCCAATCTAAGTTTAATAAATTTATGCTGTGTCTAAAAAATTATAGATCTTGCTTTGGATTTTGTTAGAGGATGAATTCATCCCCATGATCTCAGACAGACTTACAGAAGAAAGAGCAAGTCTGCTTTGCAGGGATAGAAGAAAAGCAGGAAAGGCTATCCCAGAGATGTCCACATGTTGGCAGATAGCCCCAGTGATAAATGGATCAGAGTTCATGATGTTTACAAGGGGCTGTTCTAGAAGGTACAGGTAGAAGAAAGGGGAATTACCAACACAAACACAAGGGAATGAGATAGGAATCTCAGAAGGATGAAAAGTGGATGACAGCTGAACAATGAGTGATGGTGCTATGAAGATTGCCGATGGTCTTCAGGTGTCTGGTAAGAACTGGCTCCCAACAACAAAGTGAAAGGAAGTTTACCCCTTAATGTTACTACCAGTTTCTCCAATGATAAGCACTCCTTCCCACCTGCCTTGTACTCACTTATGTCCTCTCTCACCTGCCTTTCCACCTTCTCTACCATCTGTACCTGTCAGGTACGGTGGCATCTTTCTCTTGAATAAGTCAGACAATGGGATTATTACTAAAGGATTCCTATTCTAATTCTGATTAACTATGAGGAAGGAAAAACTCAACCCTATGAGAAATGATCTGTGACCTATGGATTCGTAGAATGAAGCACTGAAGAGCAATACCATGGAAATCAAGATTTAGCTGACTGACTGACTAGTCTATTCTAAATATATGTTGGCTGAATACAGCCTTTCTTCATAAACGATCCTTCTGACTACAGTCCTTCACTAATTTTTAGCTGCACCACAGCTAAACCACAGCTATTACACCTTACACCTCACACCTAACCTATGGTTAGGTTATCATGAGCTTGCTGACATAAAGCAACAGTGTTGGAGAGTCTAGGAAAGAATGAAATAACTGAACTCTGTTTTGTACAGGATAGCAAATATTTTTCTATTGTACAACTTGAGAATTTCATGATTTTAGGTTTGTAATTTTTTAAAGATTGATTATTTATTTATTTGAGAGAGAGAGGGCACAAGCAGGGAGGGGAGTGGCAGAAGGAGAAGGAAACTCCCTCCTGAGCAGGGAGCCTGATATTGGGCTTGATACCAGGACCTGATCATGACCTGAGCCAAAAGCAGATGCTTAACTGACTAAGCCACCTAGGTGCCCTAGATATGTAATTTTTTTTTAAAAAACAACGATCTTTATCAGAGTGGAACTCTCATATAAGGACTAAGAGACCAGTTTTCAGAAAATTCAGTCATCAGCCAACTGAGGTGGTTAAATTTTCATTAGCTGCTCTAGCCCTTTCCTGAATCTTTCTACTATCCCAAGTCTACTCTCTGTCCTGTATTTGTACTTTTATATATGACTCCTATTAGGGAACCTATCCTCTCACCCCTTAACTTTCTTTTCTTTTTAAATTAAATTAAATTTTATTTTATTTGTGTGTGTTCCAAAATTCATTATCACCTCACCCAGTGCTCCATGCAATATGTGCCCTCCTTAATACCCACCACCAGGCTCACCCAACCCCTCACTCCCTCCAAAATCCTGTTTGTTTTTCAGAGTCCACAGTTTCTCATGGTTTGTCTCCCACTCCAATTTCCCCCACTCACTTCTCCTCTCCATCTCCCAATGTCCTCCATGTTATTCCTTATGCTCCACAAGTAAGTGAAACCATATGGTGATTGACTCTCTCTGCCAGACCTGTTTCACTCAGCATAATCTCCTCCAGCCCCATCCATGTTGATACAAAAGTTGGGTATTTATCCTTTCTGATGGAGACATAATACTGTGGAAAACAGTGTGTAAATTCCCTAAGAAATTAAAAATAGAGCTTCCCTATGACCCTGCAATTGCACTACTGGGTATTTACCCCAAAGATACAGATGTAGTGAAAAGAAGGGCCATCTGTACCCCAATGTTCATAGCAGCAATGGCCACAGTCGCCAAACTGTGGAAAGAACCCAGATGCCCCTCAATGAATGAATGGATAAAGAAGATATGGTCCATATGCACCCCTTAACTTTCTATTCATTTCCTGTGACTGAGATCACAAAATGATTTAAGTGTTCAAATGATTAAGAATTAATAAACCTAATTTGGCCAAATCTCATGTTAATGGTAGCTCTGAATAGTTCAAACCCAATATCCAGCCTGTTTTCCATGAATAACCCATTTACTCATTTTCTTATACCCAGTAGTTATCTAGAATGAGTCTTCTTGCCTCTATATTTTGTCACACCGAACTTCCTTGCCTTCTAGAGATTCCCCCCCTCGAGGTGTTTGGAAATGTGTTTCACAGAATGTCAGCTATTTTAAGCACACATATTTTCAGGAATTCACTTCTTACTACATAGGAAAAATAAAATACAGTCATACTGGAAATGTAGAAATGGCATGATATTTTGACCCATTCTTGCCAAAAGTGCAGGGTTTGGATCACCCTTTCCAAAGTTCTTCCTTTACTTTCTTTTGAAAGATTATCCAATATTACATAAGTACAAATGTTATAGATAAAGGTATATAAATATATTGTGCTCTTGGGTGTCAGTTGTTTCTTCTCTTTCACAGGCAGATTTTTTTACTAATGTACTGGTCAGAGTAGGATTTGCTGGTCCAAATTGTCAGTTCTGGACCCAGAAACAGTGGAAAATAAGTATTATTGGGTTGCCGGAATTTGGATATGGAGAAATTCATCATACCCTGACTCAAACACCCTTTCCAAACAAAATAAACAAGTCTAATCATTTTGTCCACAGGTCCAGAATGAGATAACAGATAGATCACCAGTTTAGTTCCATACCCATGTGACCCGGCTGGTTCTAATGCAGCTGGCCTGCCATGAACATAATCATCATTGTGCTACAGTGCTTCTGGATACCCTTCCTAAAAACAGTAGTTTATCTATGGATATTTTCCTTCAATAATATAAATGAGATGGAAGATATAATCTTAGAGTTCAGTCAAAATCAGAGGAACTCACTATGATGATGTTGAATAAAAAAAATAATAGAAGAGAAAGTACAACTGACTGAGATACTTCTTTTATTTGCTTCCGAAACCCAAAGACATTATGTCGATCTCCAACATTACAGTCTTCATGCCTTCTGTGTTGACACTAATAGGGATCCCAGGCCTAGAGTCTGTGCAGTACTGGATCGGGATTCCATTCTGTGTCATATATCTCATTGCTATGATTGGAAATTCTATACTTCTGATCATCATCAAGTCAGAACACAGCCTCCATGAACCCATGTACATTTTCGTAGGCATGCTAGGAGTCACAGATATTGCACTTGCAACCACCATTATGCCCAAGATGCTTAGCATATTCTGGTTTCATGTACCAGAGATTTATTTTGATTCTTGTTTGCTTCAAATGTGGCTCATTCACTCATTTCAGTGCATAGAGTCAGGCATCCTCTTGGCCATGGCTCTGGATCGTTATGTGGCCATCTGTTATCCACTAAGACACAGTGCCATCTTCACCTACCAGCTGGTCACCCAAATAGGGGCTGTGGTAACACTCAGGGCTGCCATTCTAGTAGCCCCATGCCTAGTACTGATAAAGTGCCGGTTTCAATTTTACCACACAACCATCATCTCCCACTCCTACTGTGAGCATATGGCCATTGTGAAGCTGGCTGCAGAAAATGTGCGGGTCAACAAAATCTATGGTCTGTTTGTAGCATTCACTGTTGCAGGATTTGACCTCACCTTCATCACTTTGTCCTACATACAGATCTTTTTCACAGTTTTTCGTTTGCCCCAGAAGGAGGCTCGGTGGAAAGCGTTCAATACCTGCATCGCCCACATCTGTGTCTTCCTCCAGTTCTACTTCCTTGCCTTCTTCTCCTTCTTCACACATAGGTTTGGTGCTCATGTTCCCCCTTATATCCATATCCTCTTTTCTAGCCTCTACTTGTTGGTCCCTCCATTTCTCAATCCTCTTGTCTATGGTGTCAAGACCAAGCAGATCCGCATTCATGTAGTAAAGATGTTGTGCTCATAAAATCCACCGTAATTAACACCTGAAGCCTTCCCCTTCATGTAATAGTAACAATATCCCAAAACTACATAAAATATTTCAAAAACAACATTAATTGAGGTGGCATAGTTTTTTATTTAATTTTTTTGTGAAATTTGCCTGCATTTTAGATTGTTTTCACATCATCATACTCTGTGGTAACAATCATGATTCTCAGTGGGTTTCTGGATGCTACTGCATAATGCTAGGAAGAAACATAAAGAACAGGATAGAGAAGATATGATGTTTCACTTTATTTTCTATTTTTTAGTCCCTAATTCAGCTTCCTTTTCTATGGATTCTTTTCCGGAAGGATTCACAAATATACATCTATTACTGAATTAAATACACCCAAACCCATTGTTCTAGAGTGTCCATGTACTCAATAAAAACAAGGTGTTGGTAGGTCTTGAATGTTTTAGTTCTCTAAAAAAAAAAAGGTGTGTTTTAAGCATGTTGTGTCAAAACAAACAAGCAAATGTATAAACAAAATCCAAACATTTATAGATGTAATGAGATAATAATATAAAAATTCTGGTATATCTCCAGAGTCATTCAGGAGTTTCCAGATGCAAAAATCATGAGAAATCAAGTGCTCCATTTTACACATCCATACTTTTTCTGCCAACTACACCAGTTATATCCTTATTATTTCACCAAGCATTTTTAAAGCACAATATATTAAATACTGTATGAGGGAATAGAGGCAGAGTGGTAAATTGGACACAGCACATAAGTTTCATGGATTTGCTTCCTTGTATTTCTGGAAGGGAAGAAGAAAGAAACAAAGAGAAAGGGAAAGAAACAAGAAGTTGTATGGGTGCACACTGAGTGCTAGGTAAGGAAACATTGAAATCCAACTGAAAGCAGCAGGCAGGAGAGTTATGTTCTGTTTTGTTTTGTTTTGTTTTTTATTAATAAGCCTGGTTCCTGAGGAATAATGAATGATTGGCTCAGTAAGGAAGGGCCAATTGTTTTTTTTCAATATAAGATACAATTTAGGGAGACATGGATACTATGGATATCAAGTATGGCCATGGAGGACAAATCTGGTAAAAGGGAGCAGGATGAATAAGACACAGGGATAAAAAGTAAAGCATGGGGAATAGAGTCAAAAGTATTCTATTAGTTTTGTATGGTAACAGGTGGTAGCTGCACTTGCTGTTAGCACACTATAGTGTTTAGAGTTGTTGAATCACTATTCTGTACCCCTGGAAATAATGTAACATGTATGTCAGCTATACTCCAAGTGAAAAAAAAAAAGAAAGGAATGGCCATGGACACTCTGCAAAGATGTTGAACTTTATTCTGAGCACTATTATGTGTCATCAGAGGCTTTCTCCATAAGGTAAACACATGTTTTTTGTGTTCATGTGCAAATGTCTTTGTGTGTGTGTGTGTGCGTGTGTCTATCAGGAATGTGAGAGTATATCTTCTCAGTGGTTATAAGATATCATACTTTTTAATCAGGCAAGCTATTAAGTTAATGGAGAAATGGAATATTTTAACTAAGATTAATTACTTCAGAGCTTAAGGCTAGTGGACTGCTCCTGAAAACTCCAACTCATAGATCACATACTGAATGGTGATGGAAAATATGCCTATGTGTGCATATGTCCATAATTTGATTTATGACATTAAAATCAATGCATCTATAAAATAGACTGCATGTTGTATAAATGGGTGATACTCTGTCTTGTTTAGTGGATTCAGGCTCATCACATTATCAATGACTGCTGACGATGACTATTTATAAATCTAGGGGATGTCTTGGGAAATCTTTTGAAAAATATTTTCAATATCAATTTTGTTATATGATTAATATGTGATATTATTATAATGGATTATCAATAGGGTTTCTGTTTTTAGATAACATAGTTTCTTTAGAAATAAAACTGAGATATCATCAGAAGTAATTTCTTAATGTTTTAGCCAGGGTTCAGCAACCTTCTATGAAAAGGAACAAATACATAGTTTAGGCTTTGTGAGAAGAGACAATTAAAAATTATTAAGTAGGTATTTGGATATCAAGAGAGAAAAGAACTTCGCACAAAAATATTTAATGATATTCAAAATCTAATAATAATAATAACAGTAATAATCATAATTGTGTCATTATTCTATAATTTGGCCTAAAGTAGAAGAACAGAATTCATTTTTTTTTCCTGGGGGATAAGATTCTTCTTAAGTGGGGCTGAAAGTCTGACTTTTTCTATCATCACATTCATCTCAAGAAATAATCTGTAAAAACTATTCTTAGCTAGTGGGATATACAAAGACAGCAGGCCAGCATAGGGTGGTCCACTCTAATTCCAAGCTTATCTGGAGAAGTTTGAAATATATCTAACAATTGCTAGTCTTAATGGTGATTCTAAAATTAATAGGAATAGGAAATCAATGGGGAAGCACAATGTGAAACTGGAAATTATTTCTGCCATCCTCAATTGTCAATATGGCATATCCATTCCAGAGTCCAGACTGTCCCATTATTGTGGCCTTCAAATTGTCAGGACCACCTCCAATCTGAGACCTGATGAGGAAAAAAGGGAAAACAAATGGGTCCTTGTAAGGACAAGAGGATAACCAGGATTCTTTATCCTCCCATACATGGGCCAGGACAATTATAGAATATATTATTGAATGGGAAATTGCTGAAAAAGAAAAATGTATTTTGTAAATGGTAACTTTAATGATTTCTAGAAACTTCAACAAAAGAGATTACATCAATTGTAACCATGACTCATAGCACTTATATGTCTGAATCCTCAAACACTGGTTATGATTGAGCTTTTTAAGCTTTGACAGTCTGCTGAGTAAAATACCATTCTCATTAAAATAAGCATTAATAAAGAGTGCAATAATTGCTGCTTTTCCACTTGCATATCCTTTTG
The DNA here is from genome assembly GCA_003697995.1 of Taxidea taxus jeffersonii. Taxonomy (NCBI): domain Eukaryota; kingdom Metazoa; phylum Chordata; class Mammalia; order Carnivora; family Mustelidae; genus Taxidea; species Taxidea taxus. The sequence goes on from ML102989.1 coordinate 21,554, forward strand.
TCAAATTACTTTATTGTTTCCTTTGATCATTTCTGATTTGTGTTAGTTTTTTCTTTGTGTGTTTAAAATCTGATAAAAATATACTGAATTAATATTTTCAAGGGATTTATTACTCAAGAGTGATTTCAGAATCAGAAAGGGGTTTTCATAATATTGAGTTTTGACACATCAGGTGCTGAAGTTGACTTTCACTCTTGGTGTTATCTTTCAGAATAAGGAGCAATAATGCATTGACCCTTTTGGTTTTTTGTAAGCTCTTATCTAAATGTTCAATTTGGGCAGAGTAATTTGCAACATTGGCCCTTCTCCACCCTTCCTCTTGGTAGAAAAGTGTCCAGTGACTGTTGTGAATTCACCCTTTGACATGTACAAGACACTGTTTTTTAGTATATTAAAAAAATTTGTGTTACTGTCTCTTCTCTAATTCCATAACATTTTTGTGATCTCATAAAGAAACCCCATTCCATCATCAGGTACTAGCCATTCATTCTGTACCCGTTTATGGAAACTCACATACTTACTGACTCTATGGATTTCACTAGTCTGGACATTTCAAGAAAGTGTATCATATAATATATGACCTTTTATGTCTGGCTTCTTTCACATAGCATAAAGTTTTCAAGTTCAGCTATGTTGTACCATATCAGAACTTCCTTTTATTTTTAGTGATTGGAATCTCATTGCACATATATGTCTGAGTCTACTCTTGCACCTGGCAGTGAGGACTCTGGCCACAAGATCTTCTCCACTGCATGGTAAAGACCCCCATTTTAAATCAGACAATTCCACAAATAGTAGCCAGGTCCTGCTATTTTGTATTCCCCATAATTCATTTAGACTGTATCTTCTCTCTAGATAAATTTTATCAATCATTGCAGTAAAAGCTATTCAACTTCATTTCTAACACTGCTGTATTAAAAATTAAACTTTTGGGCACCAGGGTGGCTCAATTGGTTAAGCAGCTGCCTTTGGCTCAGGTCATGATCCTGGGATGTATCCTGAATTGGCCTCCCTCTGAGCAGGAGTCTGCTTTTCCCTCTGACCCTTTCCTGTCTCGTGCTTTCTCTCTCTTTCTCTTTCTCTCTCTCACTCTCAAATAAATAAATAAAATCTTTAAAAATAATAAAAATTAAATTTTTATTTCTGGTTTTCTCTAGGACACATGTAGAATGAAAAGCCACTTCTGAAAATTTGCACTCTATAGCTCCTATTACATTACTCCAAAGTAATTATTTCTATTAATGTAGGAGTTCTAAGGAATTGTGTCTGTCACCAAATAAGGAGTCACTTTGTTTCTTAAAAAAAAAATTGTATTCCCCTTTAGCTTTTGCAGGTTTTAACTAAACAGTATCTAAGAGTAATTTTGTCTCCAACATTCAATAGCATGATGATTCTATGAGGTTCAAAACTTTTTTTTTTCATTTCCCAAAGGTATCTTGTGAGTCATTCAATATGTTTATATTATAATTCTCTACATAGAGAGTATTGTATCAATTTCAGAACCTGCTGACCTCACCTCAGCCTACTTCATAATCTGAGAACTATTTCTTCAGTTTTCTTTGAAAATATTTTATTTTATTTTGAGTTCATCAGGTGTTACTCTTTTGGGTGGTTGGCATTCTGATATACACTGTTTTCTGATTTTCCTATTTATGCTGTGGTTGATTTCAATCTACCATGTGATGTCACTGAGTGCAGAGCTGGAAAGAGATAGAAACAGCCAATAACCCTAAGCCACTGTGAAGTAACTTAGCACAAAAAGCAACCATATTCTAGGATGAAGATAATTTTATGGCAGTTTAAAAAGCAAAACAGGAGTCAGAGAGTCTTTCAGTACGTAAAGAACATGTCAGCTAACTAATGTCAGATGCAATGACACAGGACAAAAACCATGTCATTCTAAGTCCATCATGTCTCTCAGGCTGATGTGTGTAATGCATTCTTGTTAGACTTTTTCTTGCACCACACAGATTCAGAATATTTTCCTTTACTCTTGATACCAAAGCTTAAAATCACAAACCTCCCCCTTTTTTGTTAACTAAATGAATACTGGCCATAAATAGTTCATAGGTGGGAAGTTGATATATATAAAGTGACTGGCACTAAAATCTGAAAATGCATAATATCATTTCATGAGAACCCTAAATGAATGGGACAGTTTCTTATTTTATATAAATGCAATTTTCCAACATATAGTACATCATTAGTTTCAGATGTAGTGTTCAGTAATTCATCAGCTGCATATAATACCCAGTGCTCATCACATCATGTGCCCTCCTTAATGCACCCATTTATCCCCTTCCCCCACCCACCTCCCCTTCAGCAACCCTCAGTTTGTTTCCCAGAGTTAAGAGTGTCTCATGGTTTGTCTCCCTTTCTGATTACTTACCATTCAGTTTTCCCTCCATTCCCTTATGATCCTCTGAACTATTTCTTATATTCCACATATGAGTGAAACCATATGATAATTGTATTTCTTTAATTGACTTTTTTTGCTTAGCATAATGCCCTGTAGTTCTATCCATGTCAATGCAAATGGTAGGTCTTCATCCTTTCTGATGGTTGAGTTATATTCCATTGTCTGTATAAACCACATCTTCTTCATCCATTCATCTTTTGGAGGACATCTCAGCTCCTTCCACAGTTTGGCTATTGTGGACATTGTTGCTATGAACATGGGGGTGCAGGTGCCCCTTCATTTCACTACATCTGTATCTTTGGGGTAAATGCCCAGTAGTACAACTGTTGGGTCATAGGGTAGCTCTATTTTTAACATCTTGAGGACTCTCCATACTGTTTTCCAGAGTGGTTATACCAGCTTGCATTCCCACCAACAGTGTAAGAGAGTTTAATTTCTATATCACATAGAAATATTCCATTTAGTTCTCTGTCAGCATGTCTATAGTGATTAGTCTAAATAACTTGAGATGTTTTTATTTCCCTTCATTGTCTCATTATTTTGTATAAAATTGTCATTGACTGTGTTATCTTGGGACACTGTCTTGTCTTAGAAGTTTTTGAAAGGATGGTCAGTTTGGCTCCTAGTCCCCAATGGCACCAGGATTTGAGAGTTTTATTAGATGCAGATCTGTCATGAGACAAATTCTCCTGGGTTTCAAACCATATTGTGCCAACCTTATCCCAGGCTAATTTAAATTTCATCAGCGACTGGTGCGAAAAATCACCCAGGTGGCTCCTATAGTACAAGAGAGCCATCTTCACTATCTGAAACATCAAAAGATTTTCACTCTGTGGCTTCTGCATATGCTACCACAGATGATTCCAGGTAAGTCTTTGAGCCTTAGATTCTCTACTGAGTGTAGGAAAATGGAGGAACAACACACTTTTATGATCCAAGAAGATGGCAGGATGATAAAAAAGCAAGAGTCTTACAGTAGCCAATTTTTCAAACATGAAGAATATTTTGTTTCATGTCGCTGTTCAGAATGTTTCTGAATCAGTTATTCACACAATGGGTAATAGATTTTAAAGTACGCCTAACAAGAGGAAGATGCTAGAGAAGGATCTAGACTAATAAACATATAAAAAACTTTGTTTTTGAGAGTCTCTCCCTCCAGTCTTGAGGCAAATATCAAAGGGTGAATATCAGAGACTTTGTGCAGGGCAAGATTTCCTGAGATTGTAGGAGGAATAGATTTAGACCTAAACTCCTTAATTTGTTTAGGTTCTGGGAATCAGCCTGAGTCAGAATGAGAATTATCAGGAGCATTAAGGGTTCAGGGTTGATGCTGAATATGATACCCATGATTTTTTTTTCCTGGCCCATGAATTTCAAGAGTTTAAGTTATGTCTTCTCTCTCTTATAAAAATTCACCTATTTGTACCCACAGTTGTTTCAAACTTATCCTTATCATTCAGTGTCATTTTCAACCAAGAAGATCTTTGTCTCACCTCCCATGATTTCCCCTCCATCAAGTCAGCAAGCAGCATAGATATTGCTCCCTTATTAATCTCCCTTATTAATTGCCAAGTTACTTCATTCCATCCCATCAGAACTATCACAAGTATCCTTCTAACTTAATCTCCCTATGCCAGCTCTCATCTTTTTAAGCCACTTATCAATCTGCTAGCAGAGTGGATTTTTAGAGACAAAAAAAAAAAGTCCTTGTTATTCCATCTAAGATTTTGAAATTATTATTATAAAATTGAAATCTTACATTTGTTATTCTTCCCTTTTTCTTAGCCCCAACAGCCATCATCTCTCCTTATGTAACATTTCATATATGAAAATTACTTGTTGATTTGCAATCCCACTGTACATTTTATGCTTCTTTGATTTTGTCCAAAGTATTTCCTCCAGAAATGCCCTTCCATCTCTTTTATCTGGCTAAGACCTATAGAAGAATTATTCCCCTTGCTAGCCAGATTTATTCTGCCTATTTTGAATAAAGCTACAAAATGTTGATTCTCATTTAACTAAAGACTATCCCTACCCACACATGCAAGTGATGTTTGGCAATGCCTGAGACATTTTTTATTTTCATGACAAGAAAGAACAACTGCCATCCGATGGGTTGCTACCCATCAAGGATGCTTCTAATTCTCCTACAATATAGGGAATTGCCCCAGGACACAAAAATTGTCTGACTAAAAAATGCCAGTTGTACTGAGAAGGAGAAAATCTTCTTTAGAAGAGTATCAAATAGGCCTCATGAAGTTGGAATATAAAACTATCAGGAAAATGAAACAAGATGGGATTGGGAGGGAAATAAATCATAAGACATTCTTAAACTCACAAAACTAACTGAGGGTTGCTTGGGGGTGGAGGGATAGGGATAGGGTAGTTGGGTTATGAACATTGGGGAGGGTATGTGCTATGGTGAGTGCTGTGAAATGTGTAACCCTGCTTATTCATGGAACTGTACCGTGGGGCAAAAAATACATTATATATTAATAAAAATATTTTTTTAAAAAGTAACTACCTTTTTCACATGATTTTTCTTCTGTTTGGTTGAAGGCATTCTTTTCTATTTTATTTACCTGCTCTTTATTTTCTTTCTTCCTCTTTTCTTGCTTTCCTGCTGATTATTTATGATGTATACTGCTGCCAAGCTTCAGTTTGGACACTACCCTTTAAGGATTCTCTAGGGCAACTCTGACTCACGTGGCCATGTTAAGTCTCTGAAATGAATATCCCTGATAGACAGTAGCACACACTTTTGAGCCAAATTTCAGGGAGTGTTAGCCAGTTTATGGATGATATGGCATTGAAAATGTGGTTTTATATTAGACATGTAGCATATTTTAAACATGTATGTAATGTATGTATTATAATTATTTGACAAAAATATGGAAGACATATGGAAACTTTTTTCCATCAGAATTTAAACAGACAGAAACTGATTAAAATTTGCTGTACGTTTTTGTACAACTTTCTGGATGTAGTTAAACACTGATATATATTCCATACCCCTACTGAAGGATAATGATACAATCTCAGATGACACACACTATTTTTGTTCTTTCTGCATCGAAGTGCCATGGAATTTAGATCCAAGCATATTCACCTACTACAACAAAAAGTCCTAGTTTTTCATTAATATAATATAGGGTAATAACATCAATATCATAGGGTAACAAGATAAAATACCATAAAGTGTCTGAATATTTTATGAAGATGAATGATATGGTACATATTTAATAAATTGTTGGTATCAGTTTTGAATTTCAGGCACTCAGCAAAATATAGATTCTTCAAAAATATGGAATAAATATATTTTACATATTCTCTAATTACTTCAAAAATACTTGGAACATAGTGAATCCTTAATTATTGTGTATTGATTAAAATCATTAGGATATAAACTTCTGATTTTTGGATCATAATGTTATTTGAGGAGGATTTGAGGAAGATCTAGTTTTGCACACTGTATATTTGTTAAAAAGACGAATTCAGAAACAAAGAGTCTCAGAAAGGAAAGCCTGTCTTAGAGTTGAATACGTTTGAAGAAAAGGAATGCATCTGCAGTTGACCTAAGATGCATTCTAGGTAACCTTACATGGTTAGAGATAATCTAAATTCATAGATAATCTATGTTACATAAAATATTTAATAATCAATGCTTTTTCAGGCTTAGGGAGGTAATGATGGTTATTAATAGGGAGAGAGAAGAGCAGAGAACACAAATTGGCACTTGAGATTAAATATAAAAGATGTGAAAATGGCAGGGCATAGTAAGAACAAGATCTGATGGGGACTGTTGAAGAAAATAGTCAGGATTGGCTTATCTTCAGAGAGAATAAATTAGAAAATTCACATGATATATGGATGGGTTTTGGGGGAAAAAAAAGCATAGAATCTTTGAAAAATTAGGTTGGAAACTTTCTGAGGTTATTGGAGAGGAATTAGACTGTGAAGACATAATCCTGAGAAGTCAAGCTGGTGAGTGCAAAACTGAAAAATATTCTGGTCAAATTTGTCTTCCGATCATGAGTTGCAGAATTTCTACCAGCATTGCGGATGCTTTGTTAGCCCATTTGGAGTCCAGTTCTTAAAATGTGTATTCTCTGTATTATTTTTTTTTTCTCAATGCCAGTTTTCAGGTCACAAAATAAGCACAGGTGATGAGGAATAAACATAAGATAAAAAGTATCTGTTTGATCCACTAGACACAGACTAGAAAGAAACCATCAGATCCATTTAATATTTGCCATTGAAAGTGATTAAGGCATGCAGAATCACAGAACCTGATGTGTGTTCTTACAATGACTTTATGAAAAGGGAAAACTTGAAAGGAGTCATTAAAGGAAAAAATAAGATGGATGATATTCCATTGTACATATATAGCACATCTTCTTTATCCATTCATATGCTGATGGACACATCACAAGTTTGTATCCATATCTTGGAAATAATGCTGCAATATCTTGTTGCTTCCATATCTTGGTAAATAATGCTGCAATAAACACTAGATTGCATATGTCTCTCCAGAATTCTGTTTTCCTGTCTTTTGGACATATATCCAGAAGTGGAAATGCCAGGTTATATGTAGACCCTTTTAAAAAAATTTTCACTGATCCTTCATATTGCTTTCCATAGTGGCTGCATTCCCACCAACTAAGCACAATGGTTCCCTTCTCATAAAATCTCCCCACTACTTATTATCTCTTGACTTCTTAATGATGGATCTTATAACAGGAGTCAGGTGATATTAGATTGTGATATTGACTTACATTTGTCTGATTATTAATTTATTTAGATATGAGAAAGAAGGAAATCCTCTTATTTCTGACAATAGTAATAAACTTTGAGTACATATGCTGTGAAATTAGTCAAAGAGAGAAAGGCAAATAATGTATGATAACACTTATATGTAACTGGAATCTTAAAACAGCTGAATTCCATATGATTCCACATATATGGATTAAAAAAAAACAAAGCAAATGCATAAAAAATAAGAAGCAAAAACAGATCCACAAATACAGAGAATTAACTGATTAACTGATGGTTGTCAGAGAGGCAGGATTTTGATGGTGGCCAATTTTGGTGAAGGGGAGTGGGAGACACAGGTTTGCAATGATAGAATGAGTAAATTACATGGATAAAAAGTACAGCATAGGGACTATAGTCAATGGTTTGTAATAGGTTGTATGATGACATGTAGTAGCAACATTAGTGGTGAGCACAGCATACTATATGTATAGACTTGTTGAATTACTATGTTGTGTATCTAAAACTAAAGTATTATCATTTATCAACTATATTTCAATAACAAAAAATAGCCAAACTCATAAAAACAGATACAGTTGTGTCTACTAGGGGCTAAGGGGTGGGGAAACACAGGATATATTTTATGAGTAGATAAATAAGTCCTAGATGTAATGTACAGGATGGTAACTATAAATAATAGTATTATATCAAAAGCATCAAACTTGTTAAGAGACTAGATCTTAAATATTTCTATTACAAAAAAGAAAACAGAATTGTGTGATGTGATAGAGTGCTAACTAAACTATAATGGCGCTCACATTGCAATATGTGAATGTATCAAATCAACATGTTGTACACCTTAAGCTTAGAAAATGTTCAATGTCACCTATAATTCAATAATAAATAAAGGAATAAGATTACCATCCTTTATCTAAATAAAGTATGCTTTGCTAAAATAAAGCATGTAGTCTTATTTTTAATTTTGATAAATAAAGGAAGGAGAAGATAGAATATGCTTTACCTAACTAAAGTATACTTTGCAAATAATTTCTCTTTATTTTTTATTCTTATAGTCTTGATGATGAATAGAAGATGAAACAGCAACACCACTACTTGATTCTACAGACCAAATCATCATGCTCATACCCAATGGTTCTGTCTTCATGCCCCCTGTCCTGATACTCACTGGCATTCCTGGGCTGGAGTCAGTGCAGCACTGGATTGGGATTCCATTCTGTATTATGTATTTCATTGCTGTGATTGGGAATTCCCTAATTTTGGGTATAATCAAATATGAACACAGCCTCCATAAGCCCATGTACATATTTTTGGCCATGCTGGGGGCCACGGACATTGCACTTAGCATGTGCATTCTTCCCAAAATGTTAGGCATATTCTGGTTCCACTTGCCAGAGATTTCCTTTGCAGCCTACCTTCTACAAATGTGTCTTATTCACTCATTCCAGGCAGTTGAATCAGGCATCCTACTGGCAATGGCCCTAGATCGATATGTGGCCATCTGTGACCCCTTGAGACATACCACCATCTTCTCCCAACAACTCTTGATTCACATTGCAGTTGCGGTAACACTGAGGGGTGCAATTCTTGTAGCACCATGCCTGGTACTCATCAAATATCGTCTTAAACTCTATTGAACCACAGTGATCTCCCACACTTCTTGTGAGCACATGGCCATAATGAAGCTGGCCGTTGAAGATGTCCACATCAACAATATATATGGTCTTTTTGTTGCCTTCAGTATCTTAGGGTTTGACATAATCTTCATCACCTTGTCTTACATTCAAATCTTTATAACTGTGTTTCAGTTGCCCCAGAAGGAGGCACGATTCAAGGCCTTTAATACCTGCACTGCACACATCTGTGTCTTCTTACAGTTCTACCTCCTTGCCTTCTTCTCCTTCTTCACACGTAGGTTTGGTGCTCACATACCACCATATGTTCATATCCTCTTATCAAACCTGTACCTGTTAGTCCCTCCTTTCCTCAACCCTATATTATATGGTGTGAAGACCAAACAAATTCGTGACCATGTCCTGAAAATGTTGTTTTCCAAAACAATTCTTAATCACTAGTAGCTCCTTGTACAAGCATTTTAGGTTGATTCAGAGTAGCCACATGAACATGGTAAAAGTTAAATCGTCTCTAAACATGTATATTCTGAAAAAAAAAAAACTTTCACTCTCAGATGCTCATAAATGAAGTAGGTTTTAAAAAAATCATTAAATATATAAGAACTTTGGTTTTCCAGTTATATAAAGAACAAAAATTTCTTATGCTGATATTTCAAGCAGTTCGTTTTTCTTCTGTTTTTGTCTGTCTGCTAAAAGTCTGAAGTTCCTCTCTGACAACAGACCTACACAGAAATAAAATGAAAATACATAACTTGATTGTAACTTCCAAGGACCAAGTGACACCTCAGTATTCTTCAACTGCTAACTCAAAACATAGCTACAATTCTGGCTAGGTCTCATTTTCAATATCAGAGCATCCAAATATGTGAAGCAAAGGTTAATACAACTGGGCTAAATAGACAGCAACACAAAAATAGTAGTGGAGTTCAGTACCCTTCTTCCAACAATGGATAGAACATGCAGGCAGAAGCTCAGTTAGACACTGGAGACTTGAACACTGTGCACCAAAGGGATCTAACATGCACATACAGAATATTTCCCCAGCAACATCAATACACATGCTTCACTAGTGTACAAGAAACCTTTTCTAGGATAGATCACATATGTGATCACAGAGAATGTCTTAAATATTTAAGAAGATTGAAATAATACTGAGTATCCTTTCTGATTACAATATAATGAAAGTGGAAATCAATAGCATAAGAAAATTTTAAGAAAAATATTCATAAATAAATGCATATTTATTTATTGAAGAACTGATGGCTCATGGCTTAGAGAAGAAACACAAGGGAAAATTAGAAAATCTCTTAAGAATAGCAGACAGGGGCACCTGGGTGGCTCAGTGGGCTAAAGCCTCTGCTTTCAGTTCAGGTCATGATCTCAGGGTCCTGGGATCGAGCCTCGCATTGGGCTCTCTGCTCAGCGGGGAGTCTGCTTCCTCCTCTGTCTCTGCCTGCCTCTCTGCCTACTTGTGATCTCTCTCTCTGTCAAATAAATAAATAAAATCTTTAAAAAAAAGAATATCAGACAGAATGGGAGAAGATATTTGCAAATGACATATCAGATAAAGGGCTAGTATCCAAAATCTATAAAGAACTTATCAAACTCAACACCCAAAGTATAAATAATCCAATGAGTAAATAGAAGACATGAACAGACCTTTCTCCAAAGATGACATCCAAATGGCCAACAGACACATGAAAAGATGTTCAATATCAGTCGGTATCAGAGAAATACAAATCAAAACCACAATGGGATACCACCACACACCAATCAGAATAGCAAAAATTAACAAGGCAGGAAATGACAGATGTGGGCAAGGATGTGGAGAAAGGGGAACCCTCTTACACTGTTGGTGGGAATGCAAGTTGGTACAGCCACTCTAGAAAACAGTATGGAGGTTCCTCAAAAAGTTGAAAATAAAGGTTCCTTATGATGCGGAAATTGCATTACTGGGAATTTACCCCAAAGATACAAATGTAGTGATCCAAAGGGGCACATGCAGCCCAATGTTTATAGCAGCAATGTCCACAATAGCCAAAGTATGGAAAGAGCCCAGATGTCCATTGATAAGTGAATGGATAAAGAAGTTATTTTTTAAGATTTAATGTATTTATTTGACAGAGAGAGAGCATGCAGTAGGCAGAGTGGCAGGCAGAGGGAGAGGGAGAAGCAGGATCCCTGCTGATCAGGGAGCCCAACATGGGACTCGATCCCGGGACCCCAGGATCATGACTGAGACAAAGGCAGGCACTTAACTGACTGAGCCATCCAGGCTCCCAAAGATATTTCATATATATGCAATATTCATATAGAAAAGAATATCATATAGCCATTAGTATAATGAATTATTGCCATTTGCAATGACATGAATGCAACTAGAGGGTATAAAGCCAAGTGAAATAAGTCAATGAAAGAAAGATAATTATCATATGATCTCAGTGATATGCAGAATTTAAGAAACACAGCAGAGGATCATAGGAGAAAAAAGAGGAAAAAAATGAACAAGATGAAACTAGAGAGGGAGACAAACCATAAGAGACTCTTAATCTTACCGAACAAATAGGTTTTCTGGAGTGGTGGGGGCATAAGGTGGCTGAGTGATGGATGTTGGGGAGGGTATGTGTTGTGGTGAGTGCTGGGTGTTGTGTAAGATTGATGAATCACATACATGTACCCCTAAAACACATAATAATTATATGTTAATTAAAAAATAATAATGAAATGAAAACACATCAAACTAAAAGCCTATGGGATGCAACAAATTCTAGTACTGTTAGAATTTAATGAGAATAAATGTCTACATTCAAAAGATAAAAGAACTCAAATAAATAATCTAACTTTACACCAAAGAACTAGTAGAAAAAGAATAAACTAAACCAAAATTAACAGAAATGAAATAAGATTAGAGCAGAAATAAACATAATAGAGAATGGAAAAGCAATGGGAAGACACAACAGAAGTAAGAAGTTGTTTATTTTGAAAATATTAACATAGTTGACAAACCTTTAATTAAACCCAAAAAGAGAGACAAAACTGAAATAAGTACATTATAAGTAAAAGAGAAGACATTACAATTGAGAGCACACATACACACACACACTCACACACACACACACACACACACACACACACACACACACACACAAACTTAAGAGACCCTGATGAAAGGCAATATGCCCACAAATTGGATAAGCTGCAGAATACAGTTGATTTTTCATTTTTTAAGCCACAATTTAAAAAAAAGTCATGGGAGTCATTTTCCTTGAAGAAAGGATGACTGTGAAGGAGACTATTAAGGACTAGGGAGAGGTGGTTCATTCTAGGGTACAAGTAAGCTTTCAGTCCTCATTCAGGGGCTTAGTGATTTATGTCTGCCTCATGACAATTATTTAAGCTGGACAACATATGATTTTTGTTTGTATGTTAGAATTTGGAAAAAGATTTTTAAAATAAGTAAATAATTGCTCAGTAACAACACAAAGCAAAAGAAAAAGAAGAAAATGATTTATTTTTTTAACTTTATTTAAGCTTTATTTAAACATATAATGTAACCCCACCACCCTCTCCCAACCCCTCTTCCCCCGACCCCCCTCAGTTTGTTTTATGACATTAAGAGTCTCTTTTGGTTTGTCTCCCTCCCGATCCCATCTTCTTTCATTTTTACTTTTCCTACCACCTTAACTCCCACCCCCGTTGCATCTCCACTTCCTCATATCAGGGAGATCATGTGGTAGTTGTCTTTCTCCAGTTGACTTATTTCGCTAAGCATAATACGCTCTAGTTCCATCCATGTCGTCGCAAATGGTAAGATTTCATTTCTTTTGATGGCTGCATAGTATTCCATCGTATATATATATACCACCTCTTCTTTATCCATTCATCTGTTGATGGACATCTAGGTTCTTTCCATAACTTGGCTAATGTGGACATTGCTGCTATAAACATTCGGGTACACGTGCCCCTTTGGATCACTACATTTGTATCTTTAGGATAAATACCCAGTAGTGCAATTGCTGGGTCATAAGGTAGCTCTATTTTCAATTTCTTGAGGAACCTCCATGCTGTTTTCCAGAGTGGTTGCACCAGCTTGCATTCCCACCAACAGTGTAGGAGGGTTCCCCTTTCTCCACATCCTCGCCAGCATCTGTCATTTCCTGACTTGTT
>ML102989.1:39543-67258 GCA_003697995.1 Taxidea taxus jeffersonii
AGTGTCCTTCCTCATCTCTTATTATAGTCTTTGGCTTAAAATCTAATTGATCTGATATAAGGATTGCCACCCCAGCTTTCTTCTGATGTCCATTAGCATGGTAAATTGTTTTCCACCCCCTCACTTTCAATCTGGAGGTGTCTTCAGGTCTAAGATGAGTTTCTTGTAGGCAACATATGGATGGGTTTTGTTTTTTTATCCATTCTGAAACCCTGTGTCTTTTGATTGGGGCATTTAGCCCATTTACATTCAGGGTAACTATTGAGAGATATGAATTTAGTGCCATTGTATTGCCTATAAGGTGATTGTTACTATATAATGTCTCTGTTCCTTTCTGGTAATACTTTTAGGGTCTCTCTTTGCTTAGAGGACCCCTTTCAATATTTCCTGTAGAGCTGGTTTGGTGTTTACAAACTCTTTCAGTTTTTGTTTGTCCTGGAAGCTTTTAATCTCTCCTTCTATTTTCAATGATAACCTAGCTGGATACAGTATTCTTGGCTGCATGTTTTTCTCGTTTAGTGCTCTGAATATATCATGCCAGTTCTTTCTGGCCTGCCAGGTCTCTGTGGATAAGTCTCCTGCCAATCTAATATTTTTACCATTGTACATTACAGACTTCTTGTCCCGCGCTGCTTTCAGGATTTTCTCTTTGTCACTAAGACTTGTAAATTTTACTATTAGATGGCGGGGTGTGGGTCGGTTCCTACTGATTTTGAGGGGTGTTCTCTGCGCCTCCTGGATTTTGATGCTTGTTCCCCTTGCTATATTAGGGAAATTCTCTACAATAATCCTCTCCAGTATACCTTCTGCTCCTCTTTCTCTTTCTTCTTCTTCTGGAATCCCAATTATTCTAATGTTGTTTCGTCTTATGGCATCACTTATCTCTCGAATTCTCCCCTCGTGGTCCAGTAGTTGTTTGTCTCTCTTTTGGTCAGCTTCTTTATTCTCTGTCATTTGGTCTTCTATATCACTAATTCTGTCTTCTGCCTCATTTATCCTAGCAGTAAGAGTCTCCATTTTTTATTGCACCTCATCAATAGCTTTTTTATTTCATCTTGATTAGACTTTAGTTCTTTTATTTCTCCAGAAAGGGCTTTTATTTCTCCTGACAGGGTTTCTCTAATATCTTCCATGCGTTTTTCGAGCCCGGCTAGAACCTTGAGAATCGTCATCCTGAATTCCAGATCTGACATATTACCAATGTCTGTATTGATTAGGTCCCTAGCCTTTGGTCCTGTCTCCTGCTCTTTTTTTTGTGGTGAGTTTTTCCGCCTTGTCATTTTGTCCAGATAAGAATCCGCTGTTCTCCTTGTTAAGTGAACTTGGTCTTGGCTGGATTTCTTTGATCTTCTGGGGGAGGGGCCTGTTGTAGTGATTCTCAGGTGTCTTTGCCCCAGGCGGAGTTGCACCGCCCTTACCAGGGGCCGGGCTAAGTAATCCTCTCAGGTTTGCTTTCAGGAGCTTTTGTTCCCTGAATGCTTTCCGTCAAGTTCCAGAGGACGGGAATGACAATGGTGGCCTCCCAATCTCCGGTTCAGAAGAGCGGAGAGCTAGGGGCCCCAATCTTCAGTGCGCCTTCAGAGAAAAGCATTTAATCCCTCAGGTCTCCCTAGCCCACGTTTGCGCCGGAGACTGCGCGCGCCCGCCCGCAGACACCGCGCGCCCACAGACCGCGCGTGCCTGCAGACCGCGCGCGCCCGCACACCGCGCTCAGAGAAAAGCGTGCGTCAGCAGTCCCGTCTCACTGGCTTCTGGGAGCGCTCCGAGCTCACCCAGCCTGTGACCAAGCGTCTCTATCTCTGGCAGAGTCCCACCTGGAGTCTCCGAACCCTGTAGATCCCTGAGCTCTCCCGGGTCGGAATCTCCCCGGATCTTGTGGGGACCCCTCGCACAGAGCACCGGCCAGTGCCACAGAGCACCGGTCCGTGTCACAGACAGCTAGGAAATCTCGGCTCTGTCTCCGCAGCCGGCCTCCCTGCTCTAATACTTGTGAGCTCTGTGACACTCAGACACCCCCGATCCTTCTGTGACCCCGTGGGACCTGAGTCCACGTTGTCCCCGTGAGGTCTTCACCCCAGTTTAGCCTCTGGAGTGATGTCCCTCCGTGGATCCGACTTTTAAAAGTTCTGATTTTGTGCTCCGCCGCTTGCCGGGAGCCGGCCCCTCCCCCTGGGGTCTATCTTCCCGTCGCGTTGGATTCACTTCTCCGCTGGTCCTACCTTTCAGAAAGTGGTCGATTTTCTGTTTCTTCAATCTCCTGTTGGATTTGTAGGTGTTCGGAATGGTTTGATAGGCGATCTAGCTGCTCTCCTGCTGGCTGATGTCGTCTCAGCCTCCTACTTCTCCGCCATCTTGACTCCAAGAAAATGATTTATTAATACTCATTGCACATGCAAGGATCTCAAGAGGTGTTAATATGAAATGCACTGGTAATTCTGAATCAGATTCTGGGTAAGAAAAAATTTACCTTGGAAAAGTCATTCTTTGGATTATTGTCTAAATGTGAACATGGACTGCAGATTAGGTGATAGTATTATTTCAATATTAAGTGCCCTGATCCTATAATATAATAGTTATGCAGTAGAATATCCATATCCTTGATCAAGAACATAAAATAATTTAGGAGAAATCCATGTCTAGAAGGTATTCATAAACAGTGCACAAAGAAATTATCTATCAAATCTAAAACAAAATGGGGCCAAATGGAAATGATATTAAAAACTGGGTAAATGTTATAAGGAATTTCCTTGAGTGATTCTTTTTATTTTTTAATTTTATTTATTTATTTTTAAATTTTCTAATTTTATTTATTTTATTTATTAAGTCTATTTATTTGACAGAGATCACAAGTAGGCAGAGAGAGAGGAGGAAGCAAGCTCCCCACTAAGCAGAGAGCCAGATGTGGGACTCGATCCCAGGACCCTGGGACCATGACCCGAGCCAAAGGCAGAGGCTTTAATCCACTGAGCCACCCAGGTGCCCCTCCTTGAGTGATTCTTGCACAATTCTGTACATTTTAAATTATAGCAGTCTAAAACTTTTCAAAAAGCAACCTTGTTGAAAATTTTCTTAATTCAGAAAAGGGTACAACACCGACTTACTAGTCCATTCCATAAATATAATTATTGCTTCTGTTGTTGGGCTCTACTGTAGACATACTCCATTACCAATCCTAGAGACTGTGTATTAAACCCAAAATATCATCTCTCTTTTATATCAGTACTCATTCCCATTTTAATCTTTCATGAAATCTTATGAGAAATAAAATATTTTTATGATACCTTTATTGGTATTTCTTTTATGTCTTACTTCTGAAAGTTATAAAAATTAGCTTTCTAAATTTGAAAACTAGTCTGTCATCTTGTATATTATGTAAAAATCATTTTCAAGTTGCTTTAAATACTTTGCATTTTTAATAGAAAATAACTGCTTAATGCATCTGTAGACTCTTTTATTGTGTATGCTAACATGTATGCATTTTTGCTAACCAAACTGCTACTCAACTATGTCCTTTCATTAAGTAACATTGATAATTTCTTTCATTTTGTATACCCCATCTAAAACTTTCACAGCAGATATCACATACACTTACCCTTCCATTTCTTCATTATGCAACTGCTTCTTCCCCATTGATCATGTAAAATTTATATGTGCTCATGACCTGGATAACACACAACACATTTTAGTAATAAATGTATATTGAATGAAGGAATGAGAGAATAAATACACATTACTTTTTCAACTCATATAATAAATATAGAAACATAGATCTCATGGCAATGAAGTATGTCTACTTTTACATGTGCTTTACGTGATCTCCAAGTGATTACAGCAGAAAAACTGAACTCATTAAAATATAATTTTTATATATGAATTTGTCTGCCTTTACTTTGAAGGGGAAGAGAAAAGAAGAGAGCAGGGAGAAAGGAAGAGAGCAATGTGCCAGTTTTAGAAATATTTTCTGAGACATTAAGTGTGTTTGGTCCCTAGAGGGCTCCATTTTGAGCTCCTGGGTCCCTGGAGGCTTGGGCTAGTGGCAAGGAAATCTCTTAGTCCATGTTCAGATCCTCTCCTCCTCCACATTCACTGGGGAACATTACAATTGGTGGCCAGCAATTTTCTTCTTCAATCAAGCTCAATAAATTTATGCTACTGCCTCAGCATGATACTTACTTTGATATAAATTCTGTTAGAGATGAACACCCCAACTTGATCTCAGACAGAAATATAGTAGAGGGAGCAAGGCTATTTTTCAGGGACAGAAGAAAAGCAGGAAAGACTATCCCAGAGATCTCCACATATTGGCAGATGGCCCAGCAACAAATGGATCAGAGTTCATGATATTGACAATGATGAGGGCTGTTAATGAGGCTGCAAACAGAAAGAGGAGTCATTGCCCAGCACAAGATACCAGGCAATGAGACCAGAATCTCAGGAGAAATAAAGGTGGATAAGAGGTAAGCAATGAGGGGTAGTGCTATGAAGACTGATGATGGTCTCCAGATGTTTGGTAAGAGCAGAATTGGTTCCCAACAACAAAGGATGATGAAGTCTCACTATCCCCAAGTTTACCCCATACTGTTTCTCTACCAGCTTTTCCAAAGATAGGCACATCATCCCACCTCTCCTGTACTCACATATGTCCTCTTCCACCTACCTTCCCACCATCTGTACCTGCCAGGTAGTGTTCTCATGGCAGCTCCTTTCTCTTGAATAAGTCAGGCAATGTGATTTTTTACTAAAGGATTCCTATTCTAATTCTGATTAATGTAGAAAGAAAAAGTTAATGAAACTGTCCATGATCTATGAACCTGTAGAATTGAACACTGAGGAGAAAGCTTTGAAAATCAAGGATTTAGTTGATTAACTGGTCTTTTCTAAATATACATCTGCTGACACAAACTTTCTTCATAAAATGGCCCTTGTTGACTGGGTTCCTTCATTTGAGATTCAGTCACAAAAATTACAGCTCTTCCTGCATTTTTGGTATAGTTGGTGACATTCAGCATATGATTAAATGATCCTGAGCTTGCTGACATAAAGCAATAGTGTTGGAGAGTCTAGGAAAGCATAACTGAACTTTTTTTTTAACAGCCTAACAATTTCTTTCTTTTACAGCTTGAGAATTTCTTGATTCAATATATGCAATTTTTAAAAAGAAATGATTTTGTTTGTTTGTTTACATAGTGACTTCATCCAGATTATTGGCTATTCAAGATACTTCTAATTCCATTTTTCCATAGGAGCAATTGTTTATAGTTAAAAAAATGTTTATCTTCACTTGGAAGAAAATGTTAATATATATATTTTTTAGTTTTTTTATTATGCTCATTTAGCCAATATATAGTACATCATTAGTTTTCGATGGAGTGTTTAATGATTCATAGTTGCATATAATACCCAATGCTCAGCACAACACATGCCCTCCTTAATACCCATCACCTGGCTACCACAATCCTACACACCCCTCCCTTCTGTAACCCTCAATTTGTTTCCCAGAGTCCAGAGTCTCTCATGGTTTGTTTCTGATTTTTTTCTCCTTTAGTTTTCCCTCTCTTCCCCAATGGTCCCCCGAGCTACCCCTTATATTCCACATATGAGTGAAACCATATGATAATTGTCTTTATCCAGTTGACTTATTTCACTTAACATAATCCCCTCCAGTTCCATCCATGTCAATGTAAATGGTAGGTATTCATCTTTTCTGATAGCTGAGTAATACTCTATTGTATATAAGAACCACAACCACATATCCATTCATCCATTGAAAGACATCATGGCTCCTTCCACAGTTTGGCTCTTGTGGACATTACTGCTATGAATGCTGGGGTGAAGGTGCCCCTTCTTTTCGCTATATCTGTATCTTTGGGATAAATACCCAAAGTGCAATTGCTGGGTCGTAGGGTAGCTCTATCTTTAACTTCCTCAGGAACCTCCATATTATTTTCCATTCCTCATTCTTTCTTTTTCATTTTGAAATAGATATTTTTTTAAATTATTTATTTGACAGACAGAGATCACAAGTAGGCAGAGAGGCAGGCAGAGAGAGAGGAAGGGAAGCAGGCTCCCCGCTGAGCAGAGAGCCCGACTGGGGCTCAATCCCAGGACCCCGGGATCATGACCTCAGCCGAAGGCAGAGGCTTTAACCCACTGAGCCACCCAGGTGCCCCTCTGTACTATTTTCCAGATTGGCTGTACCAGCTTGCATTCACACCAACAGTGTAAGAGGGTTTCCCTTTCCCCAAATCCTTGTCAACATTTGTTGTTTCCTGCCTTGTTAATTCTTTGCCATCCTAACTGGTGTAAGGTTGTATCTCATTCTGGTTTTGATTTGTATTTCCCTAATGACAAGTAATGGGGAGCATTTTTTCATGTGTCTGTTACCCATTTGTATGTCTGCTCTGAAGAAGTGTCAGTTCATGTCTCCTGCCCATTTTTTTTAACTTGAATATTTGTTTTTTGGGGTGTTGAATTTGAGAAGTTCTTTATAGATCTTGGATATCAGCCCTTTGTCTGTAGTGTCATTTGCAAATATCTTCTCCCATACCGTGGGTTGCCTCTTTGTTTTGTTGACTGTTTCCTTTGCTGTGCAGAAGCTTTTTATCTTGAAGTCCAAAAAGTTCATTTTTGCTTTTGTTTCCCTTGTCTTTGGAGACCCATCTTGAAAGAAGTTGCTGTGGCTTATGTGGAAGAGGTTACCCATGTTCTCCTCTAGGATTTTGATGGATTCCTGTCACATATTGAAGTCTTTCATCCATTTTGATTTTATCACTGTGTATGGTGTAGGAGAATGGTCCAGTTTGATTCTTCTGCATGTGGCTGTACAGTTTTCCCAGCACCATTTCCTAAAGAGACTGTCATTTTTTTCATTGGGTATTTTCTTCTGATTTGCCAATGATTAATTGACCATAGAGCTAAAGGTCCATTTCTGGTGTCTCTATTTTTTCCATTGGTGTATGTGCCTGTTTTTGTACCAGTACCAAGCTGTCTTGATGGTCACAGCTTTGTAATATAGCTTGAAGTCAGGCATTGTGATGTCCCTGGCTTTGGTTTTCTTTTTCAACATTCCGCTGATGATTTGGGGTCTTTTCTGGTTCCATACAAATTTCAGCATTGTTTGTTCCAGTTTTATGAAAAATGTTAATGGTAGTTTGATAGAGACTGTATTGAATGTGTAGATTGCTCTGGGCAGCATAAACATTTTAGGAATACTTATTCTTCCAATCCATAAGCATGGAATATGTTTCCATCTTTTTGTGTCTTCATCAATTTATTTTATAAGTGTTTTGTAGTTTCTAGAGTAAAGATCCTTTACTTATTTGGTTAGGTTTATTTCTAGGTATTTTATGGGTTTTGGTGCTATTGTAAATGGAATTGATTCCTTAAGTTCTCTTTTTTCAGTTACATTGCTAGTGTATATAAATGCAGCTGATTTCTGTGCATTCATTTTGTATCCTGCCATATGAGTTCTGGTAACTTGGAGGTGGAGTCTTTTGGGGTTTCCCCATAAAGTATCATGCCATCTGTGAAGGGAGAGAATTTAACTGCTTCTTTGCCAATTTCAATTTTTTTTTTAATCTTTTTGTTGTCTGATTGCTGAGGCTAGGACTTCTAGTACTGTTTTGAACAATAATGGTGAGATTGGACATCCCTGTCATGTTTCTGACCTTAGAAGCCAAGGGGCTTTTCCCCATTGAGAATTATATTCATTGTGGGCTTTTCATAGATGGCTTTTATGATATTGAGGTATGTTGCCTCTATCCTTACACTTTAAAGAGTTTTAATCAGGAAAGGATGTTGTATTTTGTCAAATGCTTTTTTCTGCATCAGTTGAGAGGATCATATGGTTCTTGTCTTTTCTTTTATTAATGTACCCTATTACATTGATTGATTTATGAATATTGAACCACTTTTGTCATCCCAGGGATAAATCCCACCTGGTCATGATGGATAATCCGTTTATGTACTGTTGGATCCTATCAGCTAGGAGAGTATTTTGAGTATTTTGGCATCCATGTCCATTAGAGATGGAGGACTGAATTCTCCTTTTTGATGGGGTCTTCTCCTGGTTGTGGGAGCAAGATAATGCTGGTATCATAGAAGGAATTTGGAAGTTTTCCTTCTGTTTCTATTTTTTGAAACAGCTTCAGTAGAATAGGTATTGTTTTTTTCTTTGAAGGTTTGGTATAATTCCCCCTGGTAAACCATCTGGGCCTGGACTCTTGTTTTTTGGGAAATTTTTGATTACTGCTTCAATTTCATCACTGGCTATTGGTCTATTCAAACTGTTGATTTCTACCTATTTCAGTCTTGACACTTTACAAGTTTCTAGAAAGGCTTCCTTTTCTTCCAGACTGCTTAATTTATTGGCTTGTAGTTGCTGTTAGTAATTTCTAATAAGTGTTTCTATTTCCTTGGTGAGAGTCATGATCTCTTTCTTTTCAGTCATGATTTTATTAATTTTGGTCCTTTCCCTTTTCTTTTGGGTACATCTGGGCAGAGGTTTATTGATCTTACTAATTCTTTCAAAGAACCAGCTTATAGTTTTGTTGATCTGTTCTGTTTTTCTGGTTTCTGTTTCATTGATCTCTACTCTAAAAGATT
Source organism: Taxidea taxus jeffersonii (assembly GCA_003697995.1). Lineage (NCBI taxonomy): Eukaryota > Metazoa > Chordata > Mammalia > Carnivora > Mustelidae > Taxidea > Taxidea taxus. The sequence continues at coordinate 48,148 of ML102989.1, forward strand.
TTATTTATTTATTTGAAAGACAGAGATGACAAGTAGGCAGAGAGGCAGGCAGAGAGAGAGGAGGAAGCAGGCTTTCCACGGAGCAGAGAGCCCGATGTGGGGCTCAACCCCAGGACTCTGGGATCATGATGTGAGCCAAAGGCAGAGGCTTTAACCCCCTGAGCCACCCAGGCGCCCCTTGATCTCTACTCTAATATTCATTTTTTTTCCCCTCTTGCTTGGTGTATGCTTTATTTCCCACTCTTTCTCCAGATCCTTTAGGTGTAAGGTTAGCCTGTGCATTTGAGAGTTTTCCAATTTTTTGAGAGCAGCTTGGATGGTTATGTATTTCCCCCTTTGGATGCCTTTGCAGTATCCTATAGGTTTTGGACTACTGTGTTTTCATTCTCATTAATTTTTATGACTGTTTAAATTCTTTAATTTCTTGGTTGACCCAATCATTCTTTATGCAGTGAATAATCTCAGTCTTTTGGTATAGGATGATACTTGATTTGTGACCCTAATCTTTTTTTGTTTATTTGTTTTTATTTTTGAAAAAAATATTTTTTACTTAAAATATGTCAAATATGTCTCATAGGTATTTCCTATTTTTTTATATTGGACAAACTAAATTATATCTCATTTTATTTTTTAATTTAATTTTTTCAATGTTCCAGGACTCATTGTTTATGCACCACACTCAATGCTCCATGCAATACATGCTCTCCTTAATACCCATCACCAGGCTCACCCATTCCCCCGCCCACCCACTCTAAAACCCTCAGTTTGTTTCTCAGAGTGCACAGTCTCTCATGGTTCATCTCCCCCTCTGATTTCTCCCACTTCACTTTTCCTTTCCTTTCGTGGTCTTTTCTGGAGAAAGTTCCATGCACACTCAAGAAGAATGAGTATTCTGTTGTTTTAGGATGGAATGTGCTATATATATCTACCAAATCCATCTGGTTCAATATGTTATTCAAATCCTTTCTTTCTCTGTTCATCTGCTTAGATGATCTGTCCATTGCTGTGAGTGGAGTGTTGAGATCTCTTATAACATATTATTATTAATATGTTTCCTTATTTCAGTTATTAATTGGTTTATATAATTGGCTGTTCCTATGTTGGGGGCATAAATATTTACAATTCTTTGATCTTCTTGTTGGGTAGACTCTTTTAATAATATAGCGTCCCTCGACATCTTTTATTATGGCCTTTGTTTTAAAATCTAATTTGTCTGATATGAGTATTGCTACTTATGCTTTCTTTTGTGGTCCATTAGCATGGCAAGTGCTTCTCCATACCCTCACTTTTAATCTGGAGGTGTCTTTAGGTTCAAACTGAATCTCTTGTAGATAGCATATAGATAGGTCTTGCTTTTATATTCCTGCAGCCCTGTCTGTGTCTTCTGATGGGAACATTCAGCCCATTTACATTAGAGTTACTATTTAAAGATATGAATTTAGTGCCATTTTATTGCCTGTAAAGTTCCTGTTTGTATACATTTTTTGTTTATTTCTGGTCTTTTTGCCTCTTGGGGTCTCTCCATCCATTCTGAATGACAGCCTTGCTGGATAAAATATTCTTGACTGCATGTTCTTTTCATTTAGTACCCTGAATATGTCTTGTGAGCCTTTTCAGGCTTGCTAGGTTTCCATGGACTGGTCTGATGTTATTCTGATGTTCCTTCCTCCATATGTAAGGAAACTCATCTCCCTGTCTATTCTCACAGTTGTTTTCTTGGCTGTAAAATTTGCAAGCTTCACTATTATATGCCAGACTGTTGATCTATTTTTTTTTATTTTTTTTTTTTTTAGATTTTATTTATTTACTTGACAGAGAGAGATCACAAGTAGGCAGAGAGGCAGGCAGAGAGAGAGGAAGGGAAGCAGGCTCCCCACTGAGCAGAAAGCCCAATGTGGGGCTTGAACCCAGGACCCTGGGATCATGACCTGAGCCGAAGGCAGAAGGCTTTAACCCACTGAGCCACCCAGGTGCCCCTGTTGATCTATTTTTATTGATAATTGAGAAGGGTTCTTTCTGCCTGTTGGACTATAAGGCTTGTTTCCTTCCCCAGATTAAGGAAGTTATCAGCTATGATTTGCTCAAATATACCTTCTAACACTCTGTCTCTTTCTCTCTCTCCACCCCCTTGGGAATCCCAGTAATTGTGACATTGGAACATTTCATGGCATCATTAGTCTCTTCAATTCTTTTCTTCTGTGCTACTAGCAGCATATCTCAGTCCACTTCCTTCTTTTGCATCAGCTTATCTTCTAGATCACTACTTCTCTCTTCTGCTTCATTTAGCTTGGCTGTTAAAGCATCCAATTTAGATTACATCTCATTCACAGCATTTTTAGTTTGGCCTCATTAGACCTCATTTCTGCTTTCAGAGATTCTATGTTGTCACTAATACTTTTTTCAAGCATAGCTTTTGACTTCATGATTGCTATCTTGAATTCTATCTCTGACATTTTGCTTATATCCATACCCATTAGTTTTGTGGCAGATGGCATTGCCTCTGTTTCTTTTTGTTGTTGTCGTTGGGGGTTCCTCCTTCTAATTATTCTGTCAAGGGATGGTTGAGTGAATGAGCAAAGTCCAAAATATCAACCATGACCAAAGCATTATGCATATGCACTCTAGCAAAATCTGGAGTGGTCAGAAGCCACCACCACTTAAAAAAAAAAAAAAAGCCAAAATGAAACACAAGAATAAAATTTATAAAATTTAAAAATTTATAAAGTAGAGGGTGAAGGGAAAGAGGTCTATAATTTCCTAGTGTGGACAAATCTTTCAGGGTGTTTCAGGTGTTCCTGGTTGTATTTTGGTCTGTGTGTTAGAGGACAATACTTCCTAAAACTATAAGAAGGTAAAATGTGTACATATATAAAGGTAAAATTGAATAGTAAAAAATGGACTACAATAAAGCATATATCTAAAAAATATAGGTCTGAAAAATACAAGTTAAAAAGTTACTGTGAAATAAAAGTTGATAAAATAAACATTTATTTGAAATGAGAAAAAGATATAAAGAAAAAAACATGAAAGAAGTATAAGAAAAAGGAAAAAAAGAGAAAAAAGAAAAGGAGAGTTTTATCCAAAAAATAAAAAAGCCATGAGGCAATGCCTCAATCTCAATATACTATTTTCTACTGGCATTGGGATTTTACCATCTTATGGGGTCCATAGTTTTGTTCTTCCAACCTGTCTTCTGGGGGTGGGGCCTGCCATGCTGCTTCTCGGGTAACCCTGCTTGGACCCAATGAAAACTGGTCTTCTGTGCTTTTAGTTCCCTGGTGGTTTTCTGCCCCACCTCTGATGGTCAGAACAAAAATGGCCACACCCAAACCTCTGGCCCAGAGCAGAGAAATTACAGTCTGCTCTCTTTCTGTATGTGCCACCAAAACCCACCACTTCCCTTGGTGTGCACTCACATCAACTCTCTCAGAGGTAGTCCCAGGGACCTGGGAGTGTCACTGCCCTTTATGCTTCTAAAGTCTGGAGTTGCCACACTCTCACGTGCATGCCCCTGAAGCTCTTGGATCCTGTCTGGGCACTGCTTTAAGGCCCTTTCCCCACCACTACTGCTCTCTGAGTTTTTGCCTGGTTGCAGGCACAGGATTCTAATTTTTTTTTAGGCTGCCCAATAGAAGAGCTATTCTCAACCAGCTGGGCTTGTGGTTTATGATGGTCTGAGCTGAAAATCCCTTCCTAGGATCACTGACCATAAATTGTTTCCCAGTTCCACTGCCTGGCACTCTGCCAGTCTAGGAAGCCTCTTTGGCTCTGAGGCTTCTTGTATCCTGAGTCCAAAATGCTCTATCTGAAATTCTGCTTTTTCATTTCCAGAGCCCCTTTTAGAGAGGGATGTTGTTTCCTAGAGCAGATTTCTAAGGGTTCCAATTTTGTGCTCCAGTGTTACATCACTTTCCATGATCCAGCTTATGGAGGCTCCCTTTTTATCCTATATCTCCCCAAAGATTCATGATTCCACATGTCCTACCTGCAGAAAGCAGTCACTTTCCTGCTTGTAGAGATCCAGATATATATTCTTACATCTCAGGCTGATTTTGTGGGTGTTCAGAATGGTTTGGTAGATATCCAGCTAAATTCAGGGGACAGGTTGAAATGGGGTCCCCCACTCACCCACCATCTTGCCTCATTCCTAAAAGGTAATGTTTCTGACCAAAGAAAGACTTTATGTAAGGGCTAAGAATCCACATTTTCAGAAATTCAGTCATTAGAAAATAAAGAGGTCATTAAAACTTCCTTCATTGTTCTATGGCCCTCTCCTGAATCATTTCTGGTATCCTCAAGGTTTGCCTTCTGTCTTGCATTTCTGCTTTCTTCATTTGGCTCTGGATGAGGGCTCTATCCTTTCCCCCATTTATTTTATGTACATCTCTTACTCCCAAACTCATGCCATGACTCTTTGTTTCCAATGATCTGTATTTCATTAAGAATTAGTGAACCTAAATTGGCCAATTCTCATGCTAATGGAAGCTCTGAACTATGGGACCCGGGAAACTGGTCTCTATTCTTCTAAGTTACCCATTTACCCATTTTCTACCTCCTGTAGTCAGCAATAATGAGTCCTCCTGCCTCCTAGAGATTCTTCACTTCTAGGTGTTCACTAGTGTGTATTACAGAATGTCAGTAAATTTAAGCTTATAACTAATTTTCAGGGTTTCAGTTGTTAATAATATAGGCAAAATAAGATTCAATCTTATAAGAAAGGTAAAAATAAAATGGAATTTTGACCCAGAATAGCCAAGGTGCATTGATTTACATAATCTTTTCCAATACTCTTCCTTCACACTCCTTTGAAAGGACATCTGGTCTTACACAGATACAGACAATATACATAGATGTAAATATCTACATATATTACACACTTGGATGTCAGCTGTTACTATCTGCTCTATAATAGCAAGCTTTTATACTATACGTGGGTCAGAGTCAGCTTTGCTGGGTTGAACTGACAGTTCTAGACCTAGAGAGGATAAAATAATAGTACCACTGGGTAACTGGAATATGGGAAATAGATTCATCAAGGTCAAATTCAAATGTCCTTTACAAGCAAAATCAACAAGTATAATTATTTTGTCCACAGGTCCAGAAGGCATAACAAAGAGATCAGCAGATGATTCCCTACTCAGATGATCTGGTGGTTCTAATGCATCTACTGCATTTACATAACCTCTTTTAGTGGACTAGTACTTGTGAAATTCCCCCCTGAAACAGTGAGTGATGGGTATCCATGGATCTGGTGTTTTTGTTTTGTTTTACCTTCCATAGTATAAATGAGTTGAATAATATGATCTTAGCATTCTGCCAAAATCAGAGAGATTCACTATGATGATGGATAAAAAAATTAATTAGAAGAGATGAGTACCACTGACTGAGACAGTTTATTCTTTTGTTTCTGGAGACCCAAAGACATTATGTTCTCCTCCAACATTACAGTCTTCATGCCTTCTGTACTGACACTAATAGGGATCCCAGGCCTAGAGTCTGTGCAGTGCTGGATCGGGATTCCATTCTGTGCCATGTATCTCATTGCTATGTTTGGAAATTCCGTGCTTCTGATCATCATCAGGTTACATCGCAGTCTCCATGAACCCATGTACATTTTCGTGGGCATGCTAGGAGTCACAGATATTGCACTTGCAACCACCATTATGCCCAAGATGCTTGGCATATTCTGGTTTCATCTACCAGAAATTTATTTTGATTTTTGCTTGCTTCAAATGTGGCTCATTCATACATTTCAGGGCATAGAGTCAGGCATCCTCCTGGCCATGGCCCTGGATCGTCATGTGGCCATCTGTTATCCACTAAGATACAGCGCCATCTTCACCCACCAGCTGGTCTACCAAATAGGGGCTGTGGTAACACTCAGGGCTGCCATTTTAGTAGCCCCATGCCTAGTACTGATAAAGTGCCGGTTTCAATTTTACCACACAACCATCATCTCCCACTCCTACTGTGAGCATATGGCCATTGTGAAGCTGGCTACAGAAAATGTGCGGGTCAACAAAATCTATGGTCTGTTTGTAGCATTCACTGTTGCAGGATTTGACCTCACCTTCATCACTTTGTCCTACATACAGATCTTTTTCACAGTTTTTCGTTTGCCCCAGAAGGAGGCTCGGTGGAAAGCATTCAATACCTGCATTGCCCACATCTGTGTCTTCCTCCAGTTCTACTTCCTTGCCTTCTTCTCCTTCTTCACACATAGGTTTGGTGCTCACGTTCCCCCTTATATCCATATCCTCTTTTCTAGCCTCTACTTGCTGGTCCCCCCATTTCTCAATCCTCTTGTTTATGGTGCCAAGACCAAGCAGATCCGCATTCACGTAGTAAAGATGTTGTGTTCATAAAATCTACTGTGATTAACACCTGTGGCCTTCCCTTTCATGCAATACTAACAATCTCTTAAAACAACATATAATACTTCCAATTCACATTATTTGAGCTGCTTCAGTGTTGTATATTTTTTTTGTGCAATTTGTGTGCATGTTATGGTTTTAACGTCATCATACTCCCTGACCACTATCAGTCATTGGGGTTTTGCATACAACTAGGTAATGAGAGGAAGAAACACAAAGACAAAATAGTGAAGATATGATATTTCCTTTTCTCTTCCCCTTTTCAGTTCCTGGTTCAGCTTTTTTTTTTAATGGATTCTTCTCCAGAAGTATTCACAAATATACATCTATCCCTTAAATTAAATGCACTTAAACACATTGTTCTAGAGTGTCCTGATACTCAGTGAAAACAAGGTGTTGGTATGTCTTGAAATTTTTAGACATCTAAAAAATTTTTTTTTAAGAAATGTATTTTAAGCACACTGCATCAAAACAAACAAACATATAAACAAAACAAAACCTTTACGGATAAGAGATTAATATAAAAATTTCAAGGGAGTCAAGATGGCGGAGAAGTAGCAGGCTGGTACTGCATCAGGTAGCAGGAGACCAGCTAGATGGCTTATCAAACCATTGCAAACACCTACAAATCCAACAGGAGGTCAAAGAGAGAAAGAGCAACAATTCTAGAAACAGAAAATCGACCACTTTTTGAAAGGTAGGGCCAGCGGAGAACTGAATCCAAAGTGATGGGAAGATAAACCACAGGGGGAGGGGCTGGCTCCTGGCAATCGGTGGAGAAATGGAGCACAAAGTCAGGACTTTTAAAAGTCTGCTCCATGGAGGGACATCGCTCCAGAGGCTAAACCAGGGAGAAGCCCACACTGGGACTGTGTGGCCGCAGGTCCCGCGGGGTTACAGAAGGATTGGGGGTGTCTGAGTGTTGCAGTGCTCCCAGGTATTATAGCGGGGAAGCCGGCTACAGAGACAAAGCCAAGGAGTGAGTTCTCAACTCAGGGTTACCTTGAATCGGTCACAAGCTGCTTGAGTCTGGAGAGCAGCCGGAGGCTAGGGAGAAGAGAATGATTAAGCACTTTTCTCCAAGCATGGCCAGAGGTGGGGTAGATGGGAGTGAGTGAGTGCTTTTCTTCAGATGTGGCCAGAGGCTGGGGGACAGGAGTGATTGAGCGCTTTTCTCTGAGGCGCACTGAGGAGTGGGGACCCAAGCTCTCGGCTCCTCAGAACTGAAGATTGGGAGGCCGCAATTGCCATTCCCATCCTCTGGAACTCTGCAGAAAGCATTCAGGGAACAAAAGCTCCCGAAAGTGAATTACTTATCCTGGCCCCTGGTAAGGGTGGTGCAATTCTGCCTCTGAAAAAGACACTTGAGAATCATTACAACAGGTCCCACCCCCAGAAGATCAAGAAATTCAGCCAAGACCAAGTTCACTCACCAAGGAGAACAGTGGAATTCCAGAGGAAGAGAAAGCAAAGCATGGAATCTGAGGCTTTCTCCCCAAGATTCCCTAGTCTTGCAGTTAATTAATTTTTTTTCTTTTTTTTTTTCTTCTGCTAAATTTTTCTTTTTTTTTAACTTTTACCCTTTCTTCTTTTAACATTTTTTCAACTAGTTTATCTTAATAATACCTTTCAAAAAATAAATAAATAACAACATTTTTTGAACCTTCATTATTATAGTCATATTTTATCCTTCATTGTATCTAACTTTATTTTTTGTATACATATACGGTTTGTTCTTCTAAAAAATTTGGGGTACAACTTCTCCTAATAGATCAAAATATATCCTAAATCTAGCTCCGGGCTTGTTCTAATCTCCAGACTAAGCAAATTTTCTCCACTTTCTTTTTCTTTATTCTCCCAGCCAACTTACTTTATCAACCTCTTTTTCAGAAATCTAAAAAAAAAAAAAAATTATCCTCTTTATAGGCACACTCTATTCCTTCACTGTGTCTACCTTATATATGTTTTTCATTCTTTAAAATATTGGAAGGTAGTTTCTTCTAAGATACCAAAATACTCCCAAAATTAAGTGGGTGATCCTGTTCTAGTCACCAGCCATATATATATATATATACATATATATATATGTATATATATATATATTTCTTTTAAATATTTTTTCTTTATTTATTTTTTTTGTTTTGTTTTTCCTCTGAAATTCTTGTGTCCCCTTTCTCCCTCCCATGATTTAGGGTCTCTTCTGATTTGGATAAAGCACATTTTCCTGAGGTCTTTGCCACCCCTTTAGTAGTTTATTTGCTCCTTCATGTATTCTTATCTGGACAAAATGACAAGGCAGAAAAACTCACAACAAAAAAAAGAGCAAGAGGCAGTACCGAAGTCTAGTGACCTAATCAATACGGACTTTGGTAATATGTCAGATCTAGAGTTCAGAATGACAATTTTCAAGGTTCTAGCTGAGCTTGAAAAAGGCATGGAAGATATTAGAGAAACCCTCTCTGGAGAGATAAAAGCCCTTTCTGGAGAAATAAAGGAACTAAAATCCAACCAAGTTGAAATCAAAAAGGTATTAATGAGGTGCAATAAAAAATGGAGGCTCTTACTGCTAGGATAAATGAGGCAGAAGAAAGAATTAGTGATATAGAAGACCAAATGACAGAGAATAAAGAAGCTGAGCAAAAGAGAGACAAACAACTACTGGACCATGAGGAGATAATTTGAGAGATAAGTGGCACCATAAGACAAAACAACATAAGAATAATTGAGATTCCAGAAGAAGAAGAAAGAGAGAGGGGAGCAAAAGGTATACTGGAGAGAATTATTGTAGAGAATTTACCCAATATGGCAAAGGGAACAAGCATCAAAATTCAGGAGAGGCAGAGATCCCCATTCAAAATCAATAAGAATAGGCCCACATCCCACCACCTAATAGTAAAATTTACAAGTCTTAAGGACAAAGAGAAAATCCTCAAAGATCCAAGACAAGAAGTCTGTAACATACAAAGGTAAAAATATCAGATTGGCAGTGGGCTTATCCACAGAGACCTGGCCGGCTAGAAAGAACTGGCATAATATATTCAGAGCACTAAATGAGAAAAATATGCAGCCAAGAATACTATATCCAGCAAGGCTATCATTGAAAATAGAAGGAGAGATAAAAAGCTTCCAGGACAAGCAAAAACTGAAAGAATTCACAAACACCAAGCCAGCTCTACAAGAAATATTGAAAGGGGTCCTCTAAGCAAAGAGAGACCCTAAAAGTATTATCAGAAAGGAACAGAGACAATACACAGTAACAGTCACCTTACAGACAATACAATGGCACTAAATTCATAGCTCTCAATAGTTACCCTGAATGTAAATTGACTAAATGCCTCAATCAAAAGACACAGGGTATCAGAATGGATAAAAAACCAAAACCCATCAATATGCTGCCTACAAGAAACTTATTTTAGACCCAAAGACACCTTCAGATTTAAAGTGAGGGGGTAGAAAACAATTTACCATGCTAATGGACATCAGAAGAAAGTTGGGGTGGCAATCCTTCTATTAGAGCAATTATATTTTAAGCCAAAGAGTATAATAAGAGATGAGGAAGGACACTATATCATACTCAAAGGGTCTGTCCAACAAGAAGATCTAACAATTTTAAATCTCTATGCCCCTAACGTGGTAATAGCCAACCATATAAACCAATTAATAACAAAATTAAAGAAACATATTGACAATAATACAATAATAGTAGGGGACTTTAACACTCCCCTCACTGAAAAGGACAGATCATCCAAGCAAAAGATCAACAAGGAAATAAAGGCCTTAAATGACACACTGGATGAGATGGGCATCACAGATATATTCAGAACATTCCATCCCAAAGCAACAAAATACACATTCTTCTCTAGTGCCCATGGAACATTCTCCAGAATAGATCACATCCTGGGCCATAAATCAGGTCTCAACTGGTATCAAAAAGATTGGGATCATTCCCTGCATATTTTCAGACCAGAGTGCTCTGAAGTTAGAACTCAATCACAAGAGGACATTTGGAAAGAACACAAACACATGGAGACTAAACAGCATCCTTCTAAAGAATGAATGAGCTAACCAAGAAATTAAAGAAGATTTGAAAAAATTTTTAGAAACAAATGATAACAAAAACACATTGGTTCAAAATCTGTGGGACAGAGCAAAGGTAGTCCTGAGAGGAAAATATATAGCGATACAAGCCTTTCTCAAGAAACAAGAAAAGTCTCAAAAACACAACCTAACCCTACACCTAAAGGAGCTCGAGAAAGAACAACAAAGAAAACCTAAACCCAGCACGAGAAGAGAACTCATCAAGATCAGAGCAGAAATCATTGAAATAGAAACTAAAAAAAAAATAATAGAACAAATCAATGAAACTAGGAGCTGGTTCATTGAAAGAATTAAAAAGATTGATAAACCCCGGCCAGACTTATCAAAAAGAAAAGAGAAAGGACCCAAATAAATAAAATCATGAATGAAAGAGGAGAGATCACAACCAACACCAAAGAAATAAAAACAATCATAAGAACATATTATGAGCAACTCTATGCCAACAAATTTGACAATCTGGAAGAAATTGATACATTCCTCGAGATATATAAACTACCACAACTGAAACAGGAAGAAATAGAAAACCTGAACAGACCCATAACCAGTAAGGAGATTGAAACAGTCATCAAAAATCTCCAAACAAACAAAAGCCCAGGGCCAGATGGCTTCAGGGGAATTCTACCAAACATTTAAAGAAGAATTAATTACTACTCTCCTGAAACTGTTCCAAAAAATAGAAATGGAAGGAAAACTTCCAAACTCATTTGATGAGTCCAGCATCATCTTGATCCCAAAACCAGACAAGGAACCCATCAAAAAAGAGAATTACAGACCAATATCCTTGATGAACACAGATGAAAAATTCTCACCAAAATACTAGCCAATAGGATCCAACAGTACATTAAAAGGATTATTCACCATGACCAAGTGGGATTTATTCCAGGGCTACAAGGTTGGTTCAACATCTGCATGCCAATCAATGTGATACAACATTAATAAAAGAAAGAACAAGAACAATATGATACTCTCAATAGATGCTGAAAAAGCATTTGACAAAATACAGCATCACTTCCTGATTAAAACTCTTCAAAGTGTAGGGATAGAGGGCACATACCTTAATATTATCAAAACCATCTATGAAAAACCCACCACAAATATTATTCTCAATGGAGAAAAACTGAAAGCTTTTCTGCTAAGGTCAAGAACATGACAGTGATGTCTGTTATCATCACTGCTATTCAACATAGTACTAGAAGTCCTAGCCTCAGCAATCAGACAACAAAAAGAAGTTAAAGGCATCCAAATCAGCAAAGAAGAAGTCAAACTATCACTCTTTGCAGATGATATGATACTATATGTGGAAAAACAAAAAGACTCCACTCCAAAACTGCTAGAATTTGTACAGGAATTCAGTAAAGTGTCAGGATATAAAATCAATGCACAGAAATCAGTTGCATTTCTTTACACCAACAACAAGACAGGAGAAAGAGAAATTAAGGAGTCAATCCCATTTACAATTACACCCAAAACCATAAGATACCTAGGAATAAACCTAACCAAAGAGGCAAAGAATCTATACTCAGAAAACTATAAAGTACTCATGAAAGAAATTGAGGAAGACAAAAAATAACAGAAAATGTTCCATGCTCCTGGATTGGAAGAACAAATATTGTGAAAATATCTATGCTACCTAAATCAATCTACACATATAATGCAATCCCTATGAGAATCATATCCATTTTCTTCAAAGAAATGGAACAAATAATCCTAAAATTTATATGGAACCAGAAAAGACCTCGAATAACCAGAAGAATATTGAAAAAGAAAGCCAAAGTTGGTGGCATCACAATTCCAGATTTCAAGCTCTATTACAAAGCTGTCATCATCACTGTGCCAGTTTGGTACTGGCACAAAAACAGACACATATATCAATGGAAAATAATAGAGAGCCCAGAAATAGATCCTCAACACTATGGTCAACTAATCTTCGACAAAGCAGGAAAGAATATCCAATGGAAAAAAGACAGCCTCTTCAACAAATGGTGTTGGGAAAATTGGACAGCTGCATACGGAAAAATGAAATTGGACCATTTCCTTACACCACACATGAAAATAGACTCAAAATGGATGAAGGACCTCAACGTGAGAAAGGAATCCATCAAAATCCTTGAGGAGAACACAGGCAGCAACCTCTTCGACCTCAGCCGCAGCAACTTCTTCCTAGGAACAACGCCAAAGGCAAGGGAAGCAAGGGAAAAAAAGAACTATTGGGACTTCATCAAGATCAAAAGCTTTTGCACAGCAAAGGAAACAGTCAACAAAACCAAAAGACAACTGACAGAATGGGAGAAGATATTTGTAAATGACATATCAGATAAAGGGCTAGTATCCAAAATCTACAAAGAGCTTAGCAAACTCAACACCCAAAGAACAAACAATCCAATCAAGAAATGGGCAGAGGACATGAACAGACATTTCTGCAAAGAAGACATCCAGATGGCCAACAGACACATGAAAAAGTGCTCCACATCACTCGGCATCAGGGAAATACAGATCAAAAGCACAATGAGATACCACCTCACACCAATCAGAATGGCTAAAATGAACAAGTCAGGAAATGACAGATGCTGGCAAGAATGCAGAGAAAGCGGAACCCTCCTACACTGTTGGTGTGAATGCATGCTGGTGCAACCACTCTGGAAAACAGCATGGAGGTTCCTCAAAAAGTTGAAAATAGAGCTACTCTATGACCCAGCAATTGCACTACTGGGTATTTACCCTAAAGATACAAACGTAGTGATCCAAAGGAGCACGTGCACCCCAATGTTTATAGCAGCAATGTCCACAATAGCCAAAGTATGGAAAGAGCCTAGATGTCCATCAACAGATGAATGGATAAAGAAAAGTGCTATATATATATATTCATATATATATATATGTACACACACACACACACACACACACACACAATGGAATACTATGCAGCCATCAAAAGAAATGAAATCTTGCCATTCGCGATGACGTGGATGGAGCTAGAGGGTATTATGCTGAGCAAAATAAGTCAATCAGAGAAAGACAACTATCATATGATCTCCTTGATATGAAGAAGTGGAGATGAAACGTGGGGAGTTGGGCAGTAGGAAAAGAATAAATGAAAGAAGATTGGATTGGGAGGGAGACAAACCATAAAAGACTCTTAATCTCACAAAAGAAACTGAGGGTTGCTGGGAGGAGGGGGTTCAGGAGAGGGTGGTGGGGTTATAGACAGTGGGGAGGGTATGTGCTATGGTGAATGCTGTGAAATGTGTAAAACTGGTGTTTTACAGACCTGTACCCCCGGGGAATAAAAACATAAATAAAAAAAAAAATTCAATATATCTCCAGAGTCATTTAGGAATTTTGAGATGCAAAAATCATGAGAAATCATGTGATCATTTTACATATTTATATCTTCTCTGTTCCCTCTACTAGTCACTTCTTTATTACTTCATCAAGTGTTATTAAAGCACAATATGTTAACTATTATACAAGGGAATAGTAGCAGAGTGGTAAATTTGACACAATTCTTAAGTTTTATGGATTTGTTTCCTTGTATTTCTGGGAGAAAAGAAGAGAAAAACAAAGAGAGAGGGAAAGAAATAAGAACTTGTAGGAGTATTCACTGAGTGTAAGGTAAGGAAACATTGAATTCTAACTGAAAACAGCAGGCAGGAGAGTTAAAATCATGTTCTTTACTCTTCAATTAGGAAGCCTGGTTTCTGAGGAATAATGACTGATTGGCCCAGTAAGGAAGGGCACAATATGCCAGGTAGGCAATAGAGGTGACATGATCTAGAGAATGTTCTTAATCAACAGCACAGATTTTTTTTTTCAATGTAAGAAGCAATTTTGAGAGGCTCAGATAGTATGATATCAAATATGGCCATGGAGGGCAAATTGGATAAAGAGAGCAGGAGATACAACTCCTACTTATAGGATGAATAAGTCACAAGGATAAAAAGTACAGCATAGGGAATAGAGTCAAGGGTATTCTATTAGTGTTCTATGGGGACAGATGGTAGCTACACTTGCTGTGAACACACCATAATGTTTCAACTTGTTGATTCACTATTCTGTACTCCTGGAAATGATGTAACATGTGTCAACTATACTCTAAGTTAAAAAAAAAAAAATGCCCCCCTGGACACTCTGCAAAGATGTTGAACTTTATTCTGAAAGTTATTATGTGTCATTAGAGGTTTTCTCCATGAGGTAAAAACATGTTTTTTGTGTGCATGTAAATGTCTGTGTGTGTGTACCTATCCGGCATGTGATAACATATCTTCTCAGTGGATATAAGACATAATGTTTTTTTAATCAAGAAAGGCTGTTAAATTAATGAAGAGATGGAGTGTTTTAACTAAGATTAACAACTTCAGAGCTTAAGGCTAAGTGGACTGTTTCTGAAAAATTCAACTAATAGATCTTTTGCTGAATGATGATGGAAAGTATACATATGTGTGCAAATGTCCATAATTTGATTTATGATATTAAAATCAATGCATCTATAAAATAGGCTGCATGTTGTATAAATGGGTGATACTCTGTCTTGTTTAATGGATTCGGGCTCATCACATTATCAATAACTGCTGAGGATGACCATTTCTAAATCTAGGGCATGTCTTGGGGCAACTCTTGAAAATATGTTCAATGTCCATATTTATTATATGATTAATATATGATATGACTATAATGGATTGCCTATGGGAGTTGGTCTTTATTTTTTGCTAAATATTTATTTATTTGACAGAGAGATAGAGCACAAGCAGAGGGAGCAGCAGGCAGAGGGAGAGGGAGAAACAGGCTCCCTGCCAAGCAGGGAGTCTGATGCAGGACTCCATCCCAGGACTGCAAGACCATGACCCAAGTTGAAGGCACATGCTCTACTGACTGAGCCACCCAGGCATCCCGGGGTTGTTGTTCTTAAATAACATAATTTCCTTATGAATAAAACTGAGATAGCATCAGAAGTAATTTCTTAATTTTTAAGCCAGGGTTCAGCAACCTTCTATGGAAAGAGATGAGTACATAGCTTAGACTTATATGGGCAAAGAGGCAATTTAAGACTATTACACAGGTATTTAGATAGCAAGATAAAAATATATTTGCCCAAAAAGTTTTAATGATATTCAAAATCCAATATGAGCAATAATAATCATGATTGTGTAGTTTTTCTATGATTCAGTCTAAAGTAGAAGAATAGAATTTCTTTCTTTCTGGGAGATAGCATTCTGCTTAAGTGGGGCTGAAAATCAAATATTCCCTGCACCACATTGATTGCAGGAATTCATCTGTAAAAACTGTACTCAGCTAGTGGGCTATCCAAACACAAACAGCAGGTCAGCATAGGGTGGTCTACTAATTCCAAGCTTTCTTGGAGAAGTTTGAAATATATCTTACAATGACTAGTCCTGACAGTCATCTTAGAAATAGTGAGAATATAAAGCTTACTGGGAGACAGAACATGAAACAGGAGCTTTTTGCACCATCCTCAATTGTCATTATGGTGAAATATCAATGCTAGAGTCCAGATTGGTCCATTATTGTGGCCTTCGATGTACCAGGACCATCTCCAATCTGAGACCTAAAAAGGAAAAAAAGGAAAACAAATGGGTCATTGCAAGGTTAAGAGGATAACCAGGACTCTCTATCCTCCCGCACATTGACTAGGACAATTATAGAATACGTTCCTGAACAGGAATTTACCTGAACAAGAAAAATGTATTTTGTAAAGTGTCATTGTAATGATTTCTAGAAACTTCAAGTGATTCTTCAAAGAGATTGTATCAATTATAACACTGACTATTGGCATTCGTATGTCTGAATTCTCAAAAACACTGGTTATGTTTGAGATTTTTAAGTGTTGACAATTTGGTGAAATATGATTGTCTTTATAATTAGCATTTTAATGTTTTTAATTAACATATAATGTATTATTTTCCCCAGGGCATAATTAGCATTTAACAAAGAGTGCAATGATTATGCTGTTTTTCTTCTACTTATAAATCCTTTCTATGAAGTACTTTATTGTTTCCTTTGAGCAATTTCTGATTTGAGTTCATTTTTAATTTGTGTGTTTAAAATCTGATAAATAAATATTGAGTTAACATTTCCAAGGGTTTTATTTCTCAGGACATCATGAGAGAGCTTCCAATAAGCCATGGGTTTTTCCTAGGATGAGAGCAGACAAAGAAAGCGGTCTGAATCTTAGTGAGTTTTGACCCATGGGATGTAGGAGCTCATTCCTCTCACTCTTGATGTTGGCTTTCAGGTGATGGAGCTAAATTGCACTAGCCCTTTGATAAGAAAACCCAAGTTTGGCTGCCTGTGCCTGGAAAAGCCAAAACTCAAGAGAAAAGTGTTGATTGGAAAGCAATATGGGCATTATTCAGGAGGCTGGCTACCAGGAGAGAAGACAGACCTTGGTCCAAAGGCCATTCTGTGGTTTCTGTCTAATTTTTTTTTTTTTTTTTTTTTTTTTTTTTTTTTTGCCCAGAGATTTTTAAATGGGTTTAGGACACTAATCAATAAAGGGAGTACTGAGACCTGTAACATTTCTTGATTATGTGCAGACTCCATAGTGCCAGCTACATAAGTTATGCCAGTGCTCAGAGGTTGTGCAAGTGGGGATCTAGCTTCTTAGTGCAAGGGGGTCTCTGTGTTGTGACATGCAAGAGTTCCCTGTTCTTTTTCTATTTTTAAAATATTTATTTATTTATTTATTTATCAGAAAGAGAGAGAGAGTGCACACAAGCAGGGAGAGCAGCAGGCAGAGGGAGAAGTAGGCTTCCTGCTGAGCAAGGAGCCCCATTTGGGACTTGATCTCAGGACCCTGGGATCATGATGTGAGCTGAAGGCAGACACTTAACTGACTGAGCCACCCAGGCATCCCAAGAGTTGTCTGTTCTTCCAAAGAAAGAATGCATGATATATAGATATACAAAGAAAGGTTAGTTAATCAGTCATGCAAGTGAAGAGTGTTTGCTAATATGTAAAGACTTGTAGGTTAGTAGAGGAACTGACATGGCTTCACCTGCTGGGTTTTTGCAGACCTTTTTCCAAAGGACTAATTCTGATAGAGTAACTTGCAATATGTGACCTTTCTCCACCTTTCATCTTCTTAGTATAAAATTACCCATGGGCTAAGATAAAATTCACATTTTAAAGGGTATAAGATACCGGTTTTTAGTAAACTCAAAAAGTTGTGTGACTGACTCTACCCTCTAATTCCTGAACAATTTTATGACCCCAAAAATGATACCCCATTCCCATTACCCGCTATTTGCCACTCATCCTGTCCCCAGTTTATGGAATCCACATGCCTGATTTTATCTCTATGGATGCAACCGACCTGGACATTTCAAGGAGTAGATAATACAATATATGGTCTTTTATGCCTGACTTCTTGCACAAAGCATAAAGCTTTCAAGTTTCAACTATATAGCAGGATAAACAGAACTTTTTATTTTATTTTACTTTCCTTTTGAGTATAGTACTTTATTTTACTTTACTTTTGAGTAGTGCAATATCACATTAGTTTTAGGTGTACAAAATAGTAATTCAACCATATAATATATTCATTGTAAGTGTGAAAAGCACATATTTCTACAAAATACAATCACTGTATCATTATTTAGAGCTTCATTTATTTTTATGTCTGAATGAAATGCCATTGGATGAATATACCGAAGTTTCCTTTTGAATCTGGCAGTTAGGACTCTGCCCACATAAATTTTTCCCTGATCCATCTCCTCTCTGCATGATAAGGATTCCCATTTGAATTCAGACATTTACACAAATGGTATAGGCATGGCTAGGCCCCTCTATTTTGTATTCCTCATGATTCCTATAAACTTGTATCTCCTCGCTTGATAAACTTTATCAACCATTGCAGTAAAACCTATTCAACTCCATTTCTAACACTGTTCCATTTAAAAATTAAACTTCTGTTCCTGGTTATCTATAGAACACTTGTGGCATAAGGAGCCACTTCTGCAAATGTGTACTGTGTACTCCCTATTTTGTTTCTCACGGATGATTATTTCTATTTAGTAAAATTCTTAGAAGTTCTAAAGAACTGTACCTATTACCAAATAAGGAATCCCATTGTTTCCAAAACATCTTATTTCTCTGTAGATCAAATGGGCTTTAACTAAACAGTATCTAAGAGTAATTGTCTCTCTACGTTTCAATAGCTGTATGATTCTGGGATGTTCAAACACTTTTGGCATTTCCCAAAACTATCTTGTGACTCATTCAATATGTTAATAATATTATATTCTCAAGACAAAGAGTAGTTCACTACTCTTTTACTATTTACTACTCTTTACTGTAGTTCAGAATGTGCTGACCTCACCTCAGCCTCCTTCATATTCTGATTGAAGAGTATTCTTCTTGTTTTCTATGAAAATATTTTATTTATATTAAGCCCATCACTGTTACCCTGATGGGCAGATGATACTCTGATGTACATAATTTGCTCCTTTTTCTGGGATAACAGCCCTGGGTATGGCTGTATACAGTCTGCCAACATGACATCACTGAGTGTACAGCTGGGAGGAGATATGAACAACCAGTTCTCCTAAGCCCCTGGGAGCTCACCCGGCACACCGCACAGCCCATCCTACACCACTGGTTTTTCTAGGATGAATGTAATTTTA
>RCUC01135369.1:0-15073 GCA_003697995.1 Taxidea taxus jeffersonii
TGGGCAGAGAGCCCAACCTGGGGCTCTATCCCAGGACCCTGGGATCATGACCTGAGCCAAAGGCAGACGCTTAACCGACTGAGTGACCATAGTAAGACTGTCCCAAGTCTTAATTCTTTCCAATTTTTGAGACTTGTTTTATACGCTAGTTCAGCAGTTCTCAAAGTGTAGTCTGCAGTTCCCTGGAGATTCCCAAGACCCTTTTAGGAAATCTATGAAGTCAAAACTGTTTTCTTTCTTTCTTTTTTTTTTTTAAAGATTTTATTTATTTATTTGAGAGAGAGAGAGACAGAGTGAGACAGCATGAGAGGGGAGGTCAGAGGGAGAAGCAGACTCCCCATGGAGCTGGGAGCCCGATGTGGGACTCGATCCCAGGACTCCGGGATCGTGACCTGAGTCGAAGGCAGTTGCTAAACCAACTGAGCCACCCAGGCGCCCCCAAAACTGTTTTCATAACAACACTGCGATGTTATTTGTTTTCTCATCACGTTGCTATTTGCCCTGGTGGTAGGTATAAGTGCTGATGCCCCCAGAAATCCAGGCAGTGGATTCCTGTACCAGTCGTTGTATTCTTGACCACCACAAACTTGCAGGGAAAAAAATGTACTTGAAAGTGTTCTTGATGGAGCAGTAAAAAATTATAGTTTTAATAAGTCTTGAACCTTGAGAACACATCTTTTTATTATTCCTTTTTAAAAAAGATTTTATTTATTTATTTGACAGAGATCACAGGTAGGCAGAGAGGCAGGTGGAGAGAGAGGGGAGAAGCAGGCTCTCCGCTGAGCAGAGAGCCCGATGTGGGGCTCGATCCCATGACCCTGAGATCATGACCTGAGCCAAAGGCTTAACCCACTGAGCCACCCAGGCACCCCTCTTTTTTATTATTCTGTTTGACAAAATGGAAAGTACACATAGAGTATTTTTGCTGCATTCCGAAGTATGATAGCTGTCCTATAAAAAAGCATTTGTGTGATTGAGTTGAGAGCAGAATCAGCTTTTTTATTCCTCCATGGGATATTTTTCCCCCAAGGCACCTCCCCCCAGAGAAAAACTGACCAACAACCTTGGCTCTTCAGAGTTTGGCATTTGGCAAACACTTTCTTGAAAATGATTGTAGGAAACCTGCTTTTTTGAGGAAAACAACTGATAGTAATTGTCAGTGGTAACATTTGAACTTTAAAGAGATAATTAAAATTTAGGAAATCTTGTTTCTACTACTGTCAGCTTGACAGATTCCTAATACATAGATACAAAAATAATATATTTTCTGATGAGATTGTGGTGATATTAAGTGTCATTAAAAAAATATATATATATATATATTGTAGGGATGCCTGGGTGACCCAATCTGTTCAGCCTCTGACTTCCATTCAGGTCATGATCTCAGGGTCCTGGGATCAAGCCCCATGTTGGGCTCCCTGCTCAGCGGGGAGCCTGCTTCTCCTTTTCCCTCTGCCCCTCCCCCTCCCCCTGCTCATGCTCTCTTTGGCATTCTTTCAGATAAATATACTCTTAAAAAATAAAATTAAATTAAAAATATATTTTATAATAAAATATGTTAACATTTGGAAGAGCTGTATAACTCAGTGAACCATTATTTTCCAAAAGATCAATAAATGATGTTCCAAATTATGCATGAGCAAAGACTGACTCAAAGCACAAAATAGACAGATGGATTTTAATGTAATGGAGTATGCAAAACTAACTGAGATGGTTTCAGATTTCCACATTTGACCAATCTCTAAGAAATTATCACTTGTTGCATTTTGGTGTAGTATCAGAAAAGAACACCCACCATGATTTGAGAAGGCTATTAAAACACACTTTCCTTTTCTAACTGCATATCTGTGTGTCAATGCCTTCAGCCAAACACCACCAAGAACAGAGCTGTAATTGAACAAGTTGGGTTTATTATTCATTGCTGGGAAGAACAACATACAACCTACAGAGCTGTCTGGCATTTTGATAAGATGGTGTTAAAAAAGACATGGGACTTGGGTTTGCCTTAGGTGATTCTGGGGGAGAGTTTAAGAAAGCAGAGGAAAATAAAAGGAGATGAAAACAGAGAGGAAGCCAAACCATAAGAGACTCTTAACTCTAGGAAACAAACTGAAGGTTGCTGGAGGGGAGGTGGGTGGGAAGATGGGGTAACAGGGTGACAGGCATTAAGATGGGCACTTGATATAATGAACACTGGGTGTTGTATGCAACCGATGAATCACTAAATTCTACCCCCTAAAACTAATAATATAGTATATATTAACTAAATTGAAAGAAAGAAAGCCAGTAAACAAGCAGAGCTTTATTCTAGATTGGATGCTCTCAGGAAGTGGGAATAATTCTTTTTTTTTTTTCTTTTTAAAGATTTATTTACTTTAGGGCAGCAGGGCTACTCAGTCGGTTAAGTGTCTGCCTTCGGCTCAGGTCATGATCCCAGGGTCCTCGTATGGAGCTCCCCATTGGGCTCCCTGCTCAGCAAAGTCTGCTTCTCCCTTTCCCTCTGCCACTCCCCTTGCTTGTGCTTTCTCTCTGTGTGTCAAATAAATAAATAAAATTGTAAGAAAATATTTATTTATTTTAGAGAGGGAGAGAGAGAGAGCAAAAGAGAGTGCAAGGGGAGCAAGGGGGAGCACACAGGGTCAAAAGGAGAGGGAGAGGGATAATGTCAGGCAGAATCCCTACTGAGCCCATGCAGGGCTCAATTTCATGACCCTGAGATCATGACCTGAGCTGAAATCGAAGTCAGATGCTCAGCCAACTGAGCCACCCAGGCACCCCTGGAAGTAGGAATAATTCTTAATAAATCTTAGGGATGGTATAGTGAGTTGAATGGTGACCCCTCAAAAGATATGTCCACATCCTTAACCGAGAACCTGCGAACATTAGCTTATTTTTTAAAAAAGTCTTTGGGGACGCCTGGGTGGCTCAGTTGGTTAAGCGGCTGCCTTCGGCTCGGGTCATGATCCCTGAGTCCTGGGATCGAGTCCCACATCGGGCTCCTTGCTCAGCAGGGAGCCTGCTTCTCCCTCTGCCTCTGCCTTTCACTCTGTCTGCCTGTGCTCGCTCCTGCGCTCTCTCTCTATCTGACAAATAAATAAATAAATAAATCTTTTAAAAAAAAAGTCTTTGCAGATGTAATTAAGTTAGAGATCTCCAAATGAGATCAAACTGGATACTTGTCCCCACTTCATGACAAGTATCCCTATAGAGAGAGGCAGAGGGAGATTTGAGACAGACATAGAGGAGAAGGCCATGGGAAGACAGAGGCAGACACTGGGCCAACATGACCACAGGCCAAGAAACTCTTGGAGTCACCAGGAGCTGGCAGACACAAAGAAGACTTCTCCCCTCAAGCCTTCAGAGGGATTGTGGCCCTGCTGATAACTTGATTTCTCACTTCTGTCTCCAGAACTGTGAGAGAATAAATTTCTGTTGCTTTTGCCACCCGAGTCTGTGGTGCTTTGTCTCAGTAGCCACAGGAAATGAACACGGAAGGGCAGGCTAGAGTGATGCTAGGGCTATAATCGGCAAAGGAACCAGAACAGAGTGTGTGTGGTAACATCTGATCTTGGATAAGTTCACAGTCGTTTTTTAGTGTTGGCCCATGATGGTCATAGAGTGGTCCTGTCTGCTGGGGATGTTCTGCAACATTGTTTAAGCTTGGCAGGAGCCCGGCGAGGCCAGCTGTGAGTGCCAGGCCAGTCACCAGTAATGCCGACGCCTGGCGGGGTTCCAGGGGCTGCTTTTCTCTTTCTCGTGAGAGGATGGACTGTCGCCTTTATCACTAGCTGACAAAACCTATCACAACAGACGGGATGCCGAACCTGCTGTGAGAATCCAGCTGTGTTCTATGAAGCCAGACATGCAAGAGATTTACCAAAATGTAATACAGTGCCATGGTCACTAATTACAAAAAATGATTTTTCATACAGATGTGACTTATGTTGACATACAACGGGATTATCACTGTTATTTTAAATAAATAAATAAATAAATAAAGCCTCCATAAACAAAAGCATTTTGAAATTCTTAGTAATTTTTAAGAGTATAAAGGGGTCCTCAAAGAAAAAAATACTAATTCAAAGGGGTACCTGCACCCCAATATCTATAACAGTCATATATACATAGCCACATTATAGAAACAGCCCAAGTATCCATCTACTGATGAATGGATAAAGATGTGGCATAGATACACAGTGGACTATTACTCGGTCACAAAAAGAACAAAATCTTGCCATTTGCCATGATGTGGATGGAGCCAGAGAGTATAATGCTAAGCGGAATAAGTCAGTTGGAGAAAGGCAAATGCTGTATGACTTCACTCATATGTGGAATTTAAGAAACAAAGCAAATGAACAAAGGGGAAGAGAGAGAGAACCATGAGCCAGATTCTTAACTATAGAGAGCAAACTGATGGTTACTAGAGGGGAGGGGAGTGGGGGTGAAATAGGTGGTGGGGATTAAGGAGGGCCCTTGTCGGGATGGGCACCAGGTATTATATGCAAGTGGAAATCACTATATCATTCTCCTGAAACTCAAATTACAGTATATGTTAACTGACTGCATGTCAAATGAAAACTTAAAAAATATAAAATATATTATCAAAAAATAGAATTAAATTTGAGAGTACAGACATTTTTAGTTTTTATATCTTCGTTTTTAAAAATTTTATTTAAATTCCAGTGGAGCATTTTTTTACATGTCTGTTAGCCATCTGTATGCCTTGTTTGGAAAAATGTCTTCTGCCCTCTTTGAAACTGGATAATTTGTTTTGTGGGTGTTGAGTTTTTAAAATTCTTTATAGATTTTGGATACTAGCTCTTTATCAGATATGTCATTTGCAAATATCTTCTCCCATTCTGAAGGTGGCCTTTTAATTTTGTTAATTGCTTCCTTCATTGTGCAGAAGCTTTTTGTCTTGATGAAGTTCCAATTGTGCCATTTTGCTTTTGTTTCTTTTGCCTCAGGGGACACATCTAGGAAGAAGCTGCTGCAGCAGAGGTCAAAGAGGTTGTTGCCTGTGCTCTCCTCTAGGATTTTGAAGGTCTCCTGTCTCACATTTAGGTCTATCATCCATTTTGAATTTTGTATGTGTGTGTGGTGTAAGAAAGTGGTCCGGTGTCATTCTTCTGCATGGAGCTGTCCAGTTTTCCCAACACCATTTGTTGGAGAGACTGTCTTTTTACCACTGGATATTCTTTCCCGCTTTGTTGAAGATTACTTGACCATAGACATGTGGGTCCATTTCTGGGTTTTCTGTGCAGTTCCACTGATCTAGGTGTCTGTTTTTGTGCACTACCATACTGTCTCGATCACTACAGCTTTGTAATATAACTTGGAGCCCGGAATTGTGATGCCTCTGGCTTTGCTTGTCCTTTTGAAGGTTGCTTTGGGTATTTGGGATCTTTTGTGGGTCCATACAAATTGTAGGCCTGTTCGTTCTAGCTCAGTGAGAAATGCTGGTGGTATTTGGATAGGGATTGCACTAAATGTGTAGATTGCTTTGGGTAATAGAGACATTTTAATGATGTTTGTTCTTCCAGTCCATGAGCATGGTTTTTCCATGTCTTTGTGTCATCTTCAGTTTCTTTCATCAGTGCTTTATAGTTTTCAGAGTACAGATCTTTTACCTCTTTGGTTAGGTTTATCTCTATGTATCTTATTGTTTTGTTGCAATTTACAATGGGCTCAATTCCTTGATTTCTCTTTCTGCTGCTTCATTATTGATGTATAGAAATGCAACAGATTTCTGTATGTTGATTTTGTATCCTGTGACTTTACAGAACTCATGTATCAGTTCTAGAACTTTTTGGTGGAGTCTTTGTGTTTCCTATGTAGAGTGTCATGATGTCTGCAAAGAGTGAAAGCTTGACTTCCTCCTTGCTGATTTGGATTCCTTTATTTCTTTTTGTTGTCTGATTGCTGAAGCTAGGACTTCCGGTACTATGTTACATAGTAATGGTGAGAATGGACATCCCTGTCTTGTTCTTTACTGTAGAAGAAAAGCTCTCAGTTTTTATCTATTGAGGATGATATTAGCTGTGGGTTTTTCATATATGGCCTTTTGATGTTGAGGTATGTTCCCTCTAACTCTATTTTGTTGAGGGTTTATCATCCATCAAGATGGATGGGTTAACATCCATCAAGAATGGATGTTAAACTTTGTCAAATGTTATTTCTGCATCTATGGAGAGGATCATAAGGTTCTTATCCTTTCTTTTATCAGTGTAGTATTTCACGTTGATTGATTTGCAAATATTGAGCCAGGCTTGCAACCCAGGAATCAATCCCACTCGATTGTGGTGCATGATTCTTTCAATGTACTCCTGGAGTCAATTTGCTAGTGTTTTCTTGAAAATTTTTACATCCGTGTTCATCAGGGATATTGGCCTGTAGTTCTCTTCTTTTAGTGGAGACGGTGTGTGGTTTTAGAATCAGGGTAATGCTGGCCTCATAGAATGGGTTTGGAAGTTTACCTTCCATTTCTATTTTTTTGAATAGTTTGAGAAGAATCGGTATTAACTCTTCTTTAAATGTTTGGTAGAATTCTACTGTGAAGCCATCTGGACCTGGACATTTGTTTCTTGGGAGATTTTTGATTATTGATTCCATTTTGTTGCTGATTATGAGTCTGTTCAAGCTTTCTATTCCTTCCTCTTTCTGTTTTGGTAGTTTATATGTCTCCAGGAATTGATGCATTTCTTCCAGGTTGTCCAATTTGTTGGCATATAGTTTTTTAAGTAATATTCTAATTATTTGTATTTCTGTGGTGTTGGTTATGTCTCCTCTCTCATTTGTGACATTATTTATTTGGGTCCTTTCTCTTTTCTCTTTGATAAGTCTGACTAGGGGGCTTTTAATTTTACTAATTTTTGTCAAGGAACCAAATCCTGGTTTCAGTGATCTGTTCTACTGTTTTTGTTTGTTTCTATATCATTTACTTCTGCTCTCATCTTTATTGTTTCCCTTCTGCTGGCATTAGGCTCTCTTTGTTATTCTTTTTCTAGCTCCTTTGGGTGTAAAGTTAACTTGTTTATTTGAGATTTTTCTTGCTTCTTGAGGTAGGCCTGTATTGCTACATACTTTCCTCTTGTGACTGCTTTTGCTGCATCCCAGAGGTTTTGAACAGTCATGTTTTCATTTTCACTGTTTCCATGTCACTTCTGATTTTCTGGTTGACCCATTCATTCTGTAGTAACATGTTGTTTAACCTCCATGTATTTGTGTTCTTTCCACTTCTTTTTTTCTTGTGGTTGACGTCACTTATCACAGCTTTGTGGTCAGAAAATATGCGTGGTATGATCTCAATCTGTTTGTACTTGTTGAGGCCTGATTTGTGACCTGGTAGGTGGTCTGTTCTGGAGAATGTCCCATGTGCACTTGAGAAGAATGTGTATTCTGCTGCTTTAGGATGGAATGTTCTGAACATATCTGTTAAGTCCATTTGGTTCAATGTGTCATTCAAAGGCCTCGTTTCCTGTTGATCTTCTGCTTAGATGATATGTCCATTGCTATGAGTGGGGTGTTCAAGTCTCCTGCTATTATTGTATTATTATCGAGTTCCTTTATGTTTGTTATTAATTGTTTTATATATTTGGGTGCTCCCAAGTTGGGGCATAAATATTAACAATTGTTAGATCTTCTTGTTGGATGGCCCCCTTTGTTATGATGGAGTGCCCTTCTTCATCTCTTGTTACTTTCCTTGGTTTAAAATCTAGTTTGTTTGATGTAAGTATTGCTACTCTGGCTTTCCTTTAATGTCCATTTGCAGGATAAATGTTTCTCCACCTTCTCCCTTCAATCTGCAAGTGTCTTTAGGTGTAAAATGAGTCTCCTGTAGGCAGCATATAGATGGTCTTGGTTTTTTGTTTTTTTTTTTTTAAAGATTTTATTTATTTATTTATTTGACAGAGAGAGATTACAAGTAGACAGAGAGAGAGGAGGAAGCAGGCTCCCTGCTGAGCAGAGAGCCCGATGCGGGGCTCGATCCCAGGACCCTGAGATCATGACCTGAGCTGAAGGCAGAGGCTTTAACCCACTGAGCCACTCAGGTGCTCCTGGTCTTGGTTTTTTAAATCCATCCTGACCCCCTATGTCTTTTGATTAGATTGTTAGTCCATTCACATTCAGAGTAATTATGATAGATATGTATTTAGTACCATTTCATTATTTGTTTTGTTGTTGTTTCTGGAGATTTTCGCTGTTCCTTTTTTGTCTTTGTTGCTTTTGGTCTTTCCTTTCTACTCAAAGAGTCCCCTTTAATATTTCTTGCAGGGCTGGTTTAGTGGTCACAAACTCCTTCAGTGTTTGTTTGTCTGGGAAACTCTTTATCTGTCCTTCCATTCTGAATGATAGCCTTGCTAGATAGAGTATTCTTGGGTGCAGATTCTCCCCATTCTGCATGTTGAATATATCCTGCCCCTCTCTTCTGGCTTGCCAACTTTCTGTTGAGAAATCTGCAACTAGCCTTATGGGTCTTCCCTGTAAGTTAGGGACTTCTTCTATCTTGCTGATTTTAGAGTTATTTCTTCTTTACTCTATTTTGCAAACTTTATTACACTAGGTGTTGGTGTTGGCCTGCTTTTGTTGATTTTGATGGTGGTTGTCATGCCTCTTGGCTCTGGATGTCTGTTTCATTTCCTATATTAGGAATCATTTGTAATTTCCTCAAATAAACCCTCTTCCCCCCCCTCATTTTTAAAATTTTTAATTTTAATTTAAAATTTTTTTCCTTCTCTCTCTTCTTCTGGGACTCCGATGGTATGAATATTATTAGCTGATGGAATCACAGAGTTCCTTGAGTGTACTTTTGTTATCCCAATTTTTTCTTTCTCTCTTTTGTTCAGCTTCATTATTTTCCATTATTTTGTCTTCTTCTTCTTTTTTTTTAAGATTTTATTTATTTATTTGATAGAGATCACACAAGTAGGCAGAAAGGTAGGCAGAGAGGGGAGGGGAGAAGCAGGCTCCATGACGAGCAGAGAGCCTGATGCGGGACTCGATCCCAGGACCCTGGGATCATGACCTGAGCTGAAGGCAGCGGCTTAACCTGCTGAGCCACCCAGGCGTCCCCATTATTTTGTCTTCTGTAGCACTTATTCATTCCCCTGTTTCTTTCATCCTTATGGTCATTATATCTAGTCAGTTTCAAATTATTATTAATGCATTTTTCATTTCAACCTCATTTTTTTTTTTTTAGCTCTTTTATATCTTAGTGAAGGTCTCCCTGAAGTCTTCCATTCTTTTCTGGAGCCCTCCTAGTATCCTTATGATTGTTCCTTTATATTCTGGATCAGGCACTACTTATATCTGCTTTGATTAGATCACCGGTGGTGATCTTTTCTTGCTATTTCTTTTCCTGTATCTTAGCATTTTGTCTAGGTATCCGCTTTCTTTTGTTAGAAGAGCCTGTTATGTTTCCTGTTCCTGAGAGTAATGCTTTATGAAGAGGAGGTCATAGAGTATCCAGGGCCTGGTGATTCAGGAAGTATCTCTGGTATGTGCTAGGTTCTCTAGGTTCCTGTGTTTTGGCAACTCTATCCCTCAGGCCAATCATCTGCAAAGGCTCTCTTTGCCTGAGGAGTGGGGAGTGTTTGGACCTTGGCTAGAGTGTGGCAAGTTTTAATTGCGTGTGCTCTAGTCTGCTTGTTAAATACAACCTGATGGGATTTCCACTGGAACTGAAGCTTTGCAGAACTCTGTGGTCAGTAGATGTAGTCTGTGCCGGGGTTTGTGCTGGTCTGCTGGGGAAGAGAACTGTTGCACTGGCCTTAGACACATCTGCTTGAGAAAAGCAGAACCAGCAGAGCTAAGTGGGGCAGGACTTTGTGTAAGCAGGTGAGGTAGGCGGTGCTGGTATTGTGATATTTAATGAAGTTGCTTTATGCTGAGGGGCAGGGGAGGGAAATGGTGCCAGAGTGGTCCTTTGCTCCTGGAGAGGATAGTGCTTGCTGCTCTCCAGCAATCTCCTTCTGAGTAGTGAATAATTTCATCTCATGTGTCACAGGTGTTTTCCAATGTGTGTCTCTGGGTTGGTTGCCTGCCTAGAACAGCACAGTGTACACGCCAGGTCTACTGCCTTTTAGGGTTCTAAACTTCAGGGAACTGGTGTGGCAGGGACCTGTGCTGGTCCTCTGGGAAAGTGTCTCTTGGAGTTGGGACTGATGCAGGTTTGACCCAGAAGGGCAGTTGTGCCAGAGTACGAGAGTGTGAGATTTGCGGCAAAGCAGGCTAAACAGCCCATGTCCCAGTTAGCTGCCCTCAGCAGGTGTCTCTGCACCTATGGTGATGGGGTGAGGAGGTGGGAAATGACATCCATCAGTTCTTTTGTCTCCAGAGAGGCAATGCCACAGGTGGCCTCCCAAAAGTTTGAACAGTCTCTCCCTATGTGCCGCAGGTGAGTCTCAGATTGCATGGTCTGCCCTATGGTTGTTTGCCTGCCTTCTGTCTGGGCGTAGGCAGAGCCCTCAGGTCTCTGTTCCAGCCAAGTCTGTGGACCTCCAAAACTCCAGTCTCTGCATCCCACCAGTTTCAAAAACTCATGAAAATCTCCCCTCATTTTCCCAGCCAATGGCTGTGGGGAAGTGTTCTTGTGCCCCAGAACCCACAATTTGTTTCTCCCCTAAACCATGTCTCCACACTTCCTAACTTTCTCAGTGTGGCCTCTTCTCTCCCTCTAGTTGTGCAGTCTGTTCTATCAGTTCTCAGGTCAATATCTTGGGTATTCAAAATGAATAGACAATTATCTAGCTGTGTTTGAGGGACTAGGTAAACCTAGGGTCCTCCTACTACATGGCCATCTTTGACAAGAGGACTTTTTAAATGAGCCATGCCCGGCAGTAGAATAGTCTGTCCCACAGGGTTGGGAATTCTTCATTATGCATTATATATATATGGAGAATACACACATACACACACACACATTTTAAAGATTTTATTTATTTATTTGATAAAGAGAGACACAGCAAGAAAGGGAACACAAGCAGGGGAGTGGGAGTGGGAGAAGCAGGCTTCCTGCCAAGCAGGGAGCCCAATGCGGGGCTCCCATCCCTGGACCCTGGTAACATGACCTGAGCTGAAGGCAGCCGCTTAACGACTGAGCCAACCAGATGCCCCTATATATGGTTTGTTTTAAAAGAAGTTGAATGGACATCTTTCAGGGAAGCTAGGAAGAAGGTTGGGCTGCAGGACTTCAAAAATTCTAATGGAAAAAAAAATCTTAGAATTTAAGAGTATATTATTTGGCTATGTCTCCCTCTAGTGGCCATCACTCAGAATTAACAAAAATGTGTTCATTTCAAACCAAAAGGCTAGGGTTCGTGGCTTTCAGAATATCCTAAATTCTGTGTTATTCTACATGAAATTCAGATATGTATCTGTGCATTTATTGTTTGAATGACATTGATTATTTTTCTAAATCTGAGATGGCTGTATCATTAATATGCTATTGGCTAGTAGGCTGCTGTATCAGGTGCATAAGGTTTAGGGATGGAGCATAAGACAAATAAGATCCCTACCCTCATAGGGCTTACATTCTAGCATAGGGAAAAGACCATCAATAACCAAGAATTAAGAAAATTAAGGCCTCTAATTATTACTATGCAGGAAATAACAGGGAGTTGTGAACTGGGGCTAAGGTAGATAACCCACTTTGGATAGGGTGGTCAGGGAAGACTGCTTTGAGGAGAGAGTTAAGATGAAAGAGGCAGAAGGATACTCTGGGCAGCCTCTGTGATAGGAAAGAGCTTGACCTGATTTAGTTGCTAACAGTAGGCTGACACAAGTAGAACAACATTAGCACATGGCATAAGGCACAGTTTGTGTTTAGAGACGATAGCAGGAACCACAGCTCGCCAGTCCTTTAGGCCATGGAGAAACCTCAAAATCCGTGGCAAGTTCACTAATGACATCTTTCATCTTACCTTAACAGGTTGTATTTATTTTAAAAGTTAATTTTGTTGAACTTATTTATACCTGTACTTCTGGAAGAAATATTTTTAAATGTGAATTTGATTTTATCTTAACTGATTTGATCTGTTGGTTGATCAGATCATAGATTTCCTTGGCACTAAACATTCTTTCTTTATGGCTCTTGGTAACAAATTGAAACAGGATATTGATGGAAACAACAGGTTCTTTGCCTAGAATGTTGTTCTCTTGAAGGAAGTGAACATTACATTCAAGGCACTAACTTCCTCCTGGAGAGATATTAGAGAGAGCTTTCTGTTTTCATGAAAACAACTTCTGTATTTGAATTATTTCATTCAAAAACATTTACCAAAATTAGCCAAGCCCCGAAGTATGATAGTTCTGCAGTGTGAGAATATGAAGAGCTTAACATCATTTACACTTTGTCAAGGAATTTCAGAAGAGAGTTAAAAATTTAAAGCTCAGTGTAGAGTAGTCAGCCTTTTTTGATCTAAATATTTTTACTTTAGAAGAAACACCATTAGAAATGAGGAAGATGAATGTAATACAAAGACAACACTGTTAAGCTTATAACAGGAAAATGTTCAATGTGATTCCATGGTGGGCAGAGGGCATGCATCCAGCCTGTGGGACCACCTTGCTGTGCTATGTGTAGACACAGTGTGTGGCTGTGCCAAGGAGCTTGTCTTACCTACTTGTGCATCAGTACCCTGTGCCCTAGAGAAGTGACCACCTAACAGGATGATGGTAAAGCTCACTTCATTAGATAACGCAAGATATGTGAATGTGTTCATTTTCTAGTCAGAAAATGCAAAAACAGACTCTGGTTCAAAACAGCGAGCTGTAAGAATGGTCCTTGGCTAGAAGGAGGAAGGGGAGAGGAAGAAAAGGGGCATATGACTGTATTATCAAAGGTTGAGGAAAAGAACATTACGGCTGTCTACTACCACCACCACTCCAAATTTCTCTCCCATCTATGAGGACTGAGAGCAATAGTTTTACAACTGGGGATATTCAGGTTTCAACCAGGGTTAAATTTTTTGGTATTGCAAATTGAATCATATTCTAAAAAAACATTAGTCTAAGTGTAGTTTGGGGTACCTGGATCATCTATATGGTACTTTTGTGAGTATTGCTACATGATTTTAATGTCCAAGTTTTCATTTTTTCTATATAACCAAGATGGTGCTAAGTGGTGACATTGAACTGGTTTGTTGTTTATATTTATAAAATTATTTTATTGATTTCCATAAAGCGCATGATTAATATAGAAATAAATCTTGCATTTTGTTATTTCTGCCAACTCAAACCAGGCATTCTGTTGCTCAGTCGGTTCATGGCCATGTTTGTCCCTGGATATAATATGGCTGAATTGACCTACCAGAGGTAAAGCTTCTGCATGTCAGGGTCTGTACCAAATGAGGCCAAAACCCAGTCAGTCACCCAGAAGTCTCACCCCAAAAGCCTCTACATTCAGTCAATGTGCTGAGTTACAATCAGCTATGTTTATATGATAGGTCAAATTGAAAATAAATGCTGGTCAAAGAGCAGACAGTTCTGGCGGTAAATGTCCAGTTCGCAAAGCTGTTCTTCCTGCCTAGAGTCCTTTATACCTGTCAATTCACACAGTTTTGACTTTCTCAACTTAAATGTCGCCTCTTAAAAAGGATAAATTAAGGATAATATTTATAAAAGAAAAAATAAGCATAAATAAAAACTTCTTGAAAGAGAAGTCAATAACTGTGACAAACTCTAGTTCAGAATGAACTGGGGAATTAGTAAATTGGCAGAATGCTGAGTAGGAAACAAAGGAAACAAAAACAATCAGCTAAAGACATGAAGGACACATTCTGGAGGGCTTCAGACATTTCTAATAGGAGTTCCAGAAGAAAATGAAATACACAGTAGAGTGGCACCTGGGTAACTCAGTCAGTTGACCATCTGACTCTTGGTTTTGGTTCAGGTCATGATCTCAGGGTTGTGAGATCAGGCTCCGCATAGGGTTCTATGCTCAGGCGGGAGTCTGCTTGAGGTTCTCTCTTTCCCTCTCCCTCTCCATCTGTCCCTCTCATGCATGCACACACACACTCTCTCTCTCAAATAAATAAGTAAAATCTTAGAAAAAAATAGAAAAAAGAAATACACAGTATAGATGGAAATAGATCCACATAGCAGGCAGATTATGGTGACACAGTAAAATAAGGGAAAGAGAAAATCTTGAAAGTAGCCAGAGGAAAAAAGACATATTTTCCACAAAGGAATGAAATTAAATATATAGCTGGTTTCTTATGTACAATGAAGACAAAAGAGTAACATTTCTTAAATATTATGTTGAGAAAAAATAACCATCAAGCCAGAGTTTTATACCCAGTTAAACTATATCTCAAAAAAAGGGAGAGTAAAATTTGCCACAGACTCTTACTGAAGAGACTACTAAGATTCCTTTCCATCAAGAAGAAACATGAACCCAGAGGAAAAGCATGCATACAAACCAACCAACCAAAAAAACAGTGAGCACAGGAACAGATCAAATGTTTTTGGAAATGTATTTATGTGACTAAAAATTCCCCCAAAACAATTTTTGCACATCTTTATACAAAAAACACACACACTAAAATTCTTCCTTAATACTATTATTTGTATGTGTGTGTGTGTTGTGTGTGTTATGTGTGTGTATATGTGTATTCAATGGGTAGTTAAATATACTAAGTCCTTTAAGACAGTCTACCCATCATCCAGTTTTAGCAGTAATCAATATTTTGGCAATTTTGTTTCATATATTGCTAAGGTCCTTAAAAGCATACAAATATGGAATGATTTTAGAGTGTATTAAAAATTTATGGTTAAGAATATATGCTGGGAGTGGGAGGGTCTGGGTGGCTCAGTTGGTTAAGCAACCAACTCTTGATCTCAGCTCAAGTCTGGATCTTGGGGTCATGAGTTTAAGCCCCTCGTTGGACTCCATGATGGGTGTGGAGTCTACTTAAAAAAGAATATGTGCTGAGATACCTGGGTGACTCAGTTAGTTAAATGTCTGCCTTTGGCTCAGGTCATGATCTCAGGGTCCTAGAGTTGAGCCCAGCATCAGGCTCCCTGCTCAGCAGGAAGTCTACTTCTCCCTCTGCCTGTCCTTCTATGCCTTCCC
>RCUC01135370.1:0-38895 GCA_003697995.1 Taxidea taxus jeffersonii
TTCGAATACCAGTCAGACCCAGATATGTGGGAGATGGAGTTAAAATGGTACCAGTCAAATAAGAAGTTTCCTATTCTCCTTGTGTCTCCTTCTCCTCCATCTCTTCATAATCAAGGTTAGCATTAGTTGGGAAGGAGGTGAGGAATAAAGAGAGAGGAAAGACTACTTTGCACACCAAAGACTGCCAGTCTTCAGAGTTAACATAAAAAGACTGATCACTTAAGCTTAGAGAGGTCCACTTCCATGGTTGACTGGGAACTGGGAACTTGGATTTGGAGAAGGTTTCTATTCTTCCAACTGATCAGAATAATTCAAATTGCCTTAACTGGTTATGCAAACAATATGTTTTATGCTGAACTCCTGCCATCCTCCTGGACATCTGGAATTTTGGTACATGCTACGCAAGGACACCTATGTGATAAGTACCCAGTAAAAACCCTGGGTGCTGTGTCTCTAATGAGTTCTTTTGCTTGGCAGCCTTTCACACATATTGTTATGGTGTGTTGCTAAGGGAGTTAAGCTCATCCCTTGTGACTCCACTGAGAGGGGACTGTAGAAGCTTGCAGCTGATTTCCCCCAGACTTTGTTCCATGTGGATTTTGCCCTTTGATTTTGCTTTGTATCCTTTCAACATGATAAATCAGACCCATGAGAACACTCTATGTGAGACCTGTAAGTCCTCCTAGGAAATCATCACACCAGAGGTGGTCTTAGGACTTCCCAACACAAGGCCCTGGATGTGGAGATAGAAAATTTCCTCTTGGATGAAGCTCAAAACTCTGGTTATCACACAGACTAGACACTTTGAATGATTAAACTAGCATTGCATTTTTGGCTTAAAGTGGGAAGAAATGCCATGAGGCCAGTCAAGTTTTCGTGCCATGATAGGATAACCAATCCTATTAAAAAGTCTGAAGGGAGGGGTGCCTGGCTCAGTGGGTTAAAGCCTCTGCCTTCAGCTCAGGTCATTGTCTCAAGGTCCTGGGATCAAGCCCCACATCAGGGTCAAGCCCCCCAGGCTCAGCGGGGAGCCTGCTTCCTCTTCTTTCCCTGCCTGCCTTTCTGACTACTTGTAATCTCTGTCTATCAAATAAGTAAATAAAATTAAAAAAAAAAAAGAAGTCTAAAGGGATAATGGAAAACTAAAATAAAAATGCATTCTGATTCTAACTGATGAGGCAGGCTTGTTCAACACGTTGATGTCCTACGCATTAGTCCATTGAATTTTCATTAACTAGCAGAAACAGAAAGAGCTTTACAAACAAGGAAACTAAAGTAGATAAGAGTTAAAAAGACTTCCCCAAGCTTGTTGGTCAATGAGGGAATGAGCCAGGTATTGTGGTTAGGTTCTCTGCTTCTGAGGTTTGAGTTTTTTCTACTTTGCCACATTGACTTTGTTGCTTAATGGAGAGTGATGGGATCAACCAAAAATCTATAGTTCCATCTTCTAAAAATAAAAGTGACTTCACTGCTCTATAGACTCTGTCCATATTCATTAAACATGTGTCCTTTGAGATCTATATCTTATCTGGGGGCTTAGTATGGATCAGGTCATCTCCCCCCACTTGAACTAATGACCTTGGAGCAATCTGGTTCATAAGGGAATAGAGCCTGCACCCTTGATATTATACACCCAGGAAAGCACTGGGTAGTAACCTGTGTGTCTTTGTGTTTATGCATACATGTAGTGGGGGATAATTCTGTCCCCCCAGAATGAATAACATACTGAATGTGTCACATCTGCTGTAATGCTGATCAATAAAAAATAAATGCAGCCTTTCTTTAATGCCATCAGTTATGGCCTCAACTAGATAAATTCAAGAGCAAAATCCAAACCAAACCATGTATTCAACCACCCAGCTCTCTTTTGTCAAACACTAAGCTAGATATGAGAGATGCAGTAATGAACATAATGTAGCAGTTGGCCTGAGGAAGTTCAGAGGCTAGTAGGGAAGATAGACAAGGACATCATGGAGGAGTTTCAGTGGGATGCAGTAGAGTCGGGAGGCCAGGCTGCTTGCTTTGGATCATATCCTAGCTCTTCTGTTTTCTAGCTTTGTGACCTTGGGCAAGTCACTTAACTTTTCTCGGCCTTAAGTTTATCATCTGTTATCAACTAGCACCAGCCACATGTGAGGCTGTTCAACTCTATGGAAGGTTCTAGATTATAATTGCGATGAGATCATGTTTTTGCTTTTGGAAAGTTCCCTTTCTGTTGGGGGAGATGCATAAGGAACTAGGCAGCCATCAAAATCCAAAAGTGCTCCCATGGGGACAGGTAAGGACAGTGTAGGTCCACATTATTACTCAAACGTAAAGACTGCTCTTTGGTGACTAATTGGTCCCATTCAGAAAGAGGGACCAGGCAACCTGAATTACATTCAAAGGAGAGTCAGCAGTGATACTATAGAGGGCATTTGAGAATTGGGTCATAATTAGATGTGCTTTATTCTTTTGAAGCACTAACAATGCCTCATTTATAATTAGGTGAAGAATAACTACTACTGTATTTTAAAAGAATAATGCTCTTTCTGTTCAGATCTCAGATTGTGCTGCTAACAGAAAGGTATCTAATTGCTTTATTGGCTTGGATTTTAAAGTCATTAGTGATCATTAAATATTTATAATTTATTTTAATGCATGTTAATTATTAAATTATATTTAATGATTAAACACTTTTACAAATCAAATACTTTTTCAATAATTTAAAAATTGAACCACGCTGGCTTTATTTCAGATAAATTACATCATCTTAAAGAAAGTCTTTAGGGTCATGTGATCCTAACATAGCTGTTACTCACCTCTAGTGGCATTTTACCTTAATTTGGTATTTTATTTTATTTTTAAAGATTTTACTTATTTATTTGATAGACAGAGATCACACAAGTAGGCAGAGAGGCAGGCAGAGAGGGGAGGGGAGAAGCAGGCTCCCTGCTGAACAGAGAGCCTGATGCGGGACTCAATCCCAGGACGCTGGGATCATGACCTGAGCTGAAGGCAGCGGCTTAACCCACTGAGCCACCCAGGCGTCCCTTAATTTGGTATTTTAGAAACTAGAAATATAGATTTCACTGGCAAAATAAAAACAGGTGTCCATCTGTACAGTGTGTTCTATATGGTCATTCTTTTACATATTTGATTTCCTTAATGGAGAGGCCACGTTGAATTTTAAAAGAATATCACATGACAAGAAAATAGGACATCTAATCATCTTTCTTTTTTTAAAAAAATTTTATTTATTTTTGGGGTGCTGGGTGGCTCTGTTGGTTAAGCGACAGCCTTTGGCTCAGGTCATGATCCTGGAGTCCCGGGATCAAGTCCTGGGATCAAGTCTCAGCTCAGTGGGGAGTCTTCTTCTCCCTCTGACTCTCCTCCCTCTCATGCACTCTCTCTCATTCTCTCTCCCTCAAATAAATAAATAAAATCTTTAAAAAAAAAAGATTTTATTTTTTTGGAGAGAATAGGAGTGGGGGAGGGTAATAGGGAGCAGGAGAGAGAGAATCTCAAACAGACTCCACACTGCACTCAGAGCCCCATGTGGGGCTCAGTCTTACAACCTTGAGATCATGACCTGAGTCAAAATCAAGAGTTGGTTGCTTAAGCTACTGAGTCACCCAGGCACCCCTAATCATATCTTTCTTAATGTCAGACCATTTACATTAAGTCTTCTTTTCTTACACTGGCTATGGCCCCAAACCCTCACCCCTCTTTTTAATACCCTTTTGGAGATACTGAGTCTTAAGCATTTTTAAGTTCCTCTCAATTTATAAACCTGCAGTTACTTCTCTACTAAAAAATGATAATGGCCTTTTATTTTGTCTTCTAGAGCTTGGCTCACATACTATGTAAAAGTATCCACCTCATTGCCATCTCTCATATGTGAATCTGCATAAGACTCCTCGTGTGCCAAGATGAGAATCTAAATTATTTTGTTACTCCTTTATGATAAACATCTGAACACCTGACCAAATTCACTCAGAGACTAGGTTTTGAGGAAATCAGTTAGCTGGTAGAAAGACTGTCAAGGAGGAGATGCATCCCACGCCCCAAACTCCAATCATGGGATCCACTAATATCTAACAACAATAACAAAAAACCAAATTGTTAATTGTCAGCAACCACATTGTCTAAAGCCAATGAAAGTATCCCCTTCATGCTCAGTGAGTATTTCAAAGAAGTTAAAAAATTGCAGAAGTTTAAGTATGTGACAACAATCACAAACATTTTCTAAGAAATAAGTAAAACAGTAAATTATATGATTTGTACTGAAATGAACTATGAATTTTCTAAAATTTACTAATAGCTTATATCCAAGTAGAAACTACCATAAAAATGAATTATGTCCCAAAAATGTAATTGTGAGTGGGTCATTAGAAATTTGTCATCAGTACCTGTATAAATATTATTGTGAATGGTGGCTAAGGAATTTATTTAGACCATAAAACTGCCTAAGCATAATGTAACATAAATACTGTAGCTTCAAAGACAAATAGTATTTAAAAATCGGTAAATTATTGCTGCAATTGAATTATCCCCAAATATGTAAGTCTTGATGAAGTACTATAATTTCATCTATTGAAGAATGAACTTAGAAAAATACAGGGGATGGGATTTCTGAAGGGGAATTCTGGGCATATTTATAGGTTTCAGATGTGGAGGACACTTAAAAATGCTACTTCTTTTACTCCATAAATTAGAGATTTCCTCTTCTTTGCTAGAACTCCTTTTATAGAAAGACCAAGACGTGAAGGTTGTTTGAGTGTTCAGAAAAGTAAGAAGGTGGGAAATGAGATAGATGTTCTTGAAATAATTCAATAAATTATGAAGAAGAGAGGAGAGAATAAAATTAGCTACAGGAAATGCATATAGTTTTAGAATTTAAAAAAGATGACCTGGGGTGGTATTAACTGAGCTATGATGAGGGGTGGAGAGTGGAAGGGAACAAAGGAGTCGTGTGGCTTGGTGACTTATCCTGAAGGGGGAAGGAGAGAGGAGGTTGTGACAGAAAAAAAGCTTCGTAGGGAATAGATTTCCACAGTCCTCACCACAGGCACAGTTAGCTGAAGACACAGTGACATCTGGGTCCTTGAGCCATGGGTGGCAGCATGCTGTGGTCCTCGCCTCTCAACATCCATTCCTGTTGCTTGGATCTGTAAGCCAGAGACTCTTACATCTAGAGTAGGACTTGTTCTCTACTTTGAAAATAACAATTTTAAAGCTGGAGTCTTAACTTTCAAGTTTACCACTTAAAATACGTTCTAACTGTGACATAATTTAAAGTTAAATGCAGTCAGATTTTAACTGTGTTCCTGAGATAGCCACTAAGCAACACAAAACAAAACAACAGGACTCTGTAGTTACATGACTAACTTATGAATTAGGGTTAGTCCTTGTTTCCGAAATTAGTATCATAAGATTAGAAGTAACAGGGAATAAAGTGATTGAGTAAATACTCCGTGACAGACAGCATGCTAGGGAGAATGTAAATGTTGTGTCCTTCACTTAAAATTCTATGAGGAAAATGTTATTTTTCTCTATTATACAAACAATGAAAACCAAGGTCAGATTCATCATGTAAAACACAGAAAGTACAAGTGAATGGTAGTGCTTGGACCCAGACTCAGGCTCTGTGCCTTTATGCCATGCTGATTCTCAATGGATTGAATTCTTTTCTTAAGTACCTACCAGACTTCACATCCAAAAGAGGAAAAGATTTATCCAACTTAACTTCAGAAGACATGATTATCAGTCACTTTTTAGACTTGGCAAGTTGAATTGTGACTGGGTGGCAGTGGTTGATTGCTCTGTCGTTGTTGCCAAATATCAGAGCTAGACAAAAGTTCCATTCTGAATGACCCAAATGTCCTAGAGATAAAGGATGGCCCTGTCATAAGTAAGGCCGGGAGTGGGTTCTGTGCATGATGACCAGTGATGCCAGTGGTTGTTGATGTCAAAGGCTCACGAGCACACCAATAGTTCTGAGCGGTTTTTGTTTTTTTTTTTTTTTCTGAAAGAAAGTGCTAAAATCCAAATCAAATGGCCCAATGCATTTCATATTTGTATCTGTCTAGTTTTTACTTGAGCACAAACAAAATCTTTTCACACGTACCGATGGAAACCAGTTTTGATTTTCTATTTATCTCTGGGTTTGCATTCTGAAAAAAAAAATTGGGTTCATTCTCTATTATCAAGGGTAGTGATTATAGGAAATCAAATCCGAAAGTTAATAATGGCAATTCATTGCTACAAGTATGTATTGAATGGTGCTCATTCTCTCAACAAAGATGTATTAAGCACCTATTCTATGCAAATCTCTCTGAGGATATAAATATGAATAAGACATGGTCCCTGCCTTTGAGAATTCCAGACTTTAGACAAGGAGATGAAGAAATGCCCACAAAAAGCTCTAATAGTGAGTGGAAAGGAAATCAGCATTATAAAAGAAGTAAAATAAAATGTTGATGTGTGTGTGGCTTAAAAAGCAGTGCCTGGGCTGTGAGGTCTACAATATAGGGGCTAGAACACTGCCTTGGCCACTTATTGTGACACAGGATACATAATCCTGCTAAATCTCAATTTCCTATTTCTGGAATAGTTCCAATAACACTTATCTCATTGTCTAAGGGTTAAAGGGCATAATGTATGTAAATTGCTTACACAGAACTAGGCAGAAAATGCTATTATAAAGGATATGAAGGTTATTTCAATCTAAGATCTGAGGAAAAGTTTCATGAAAAGAGTAACACTTAAGAGTCTTAGAAGCTGCATGGAAGGAACAACATGGTCTAAAAAGCTGGGATGGAAGGGCATTTGGTACATTCAGAGAACAATGTATCACTCAGGAGTGGTAGTATGTTGATGGCCAACTGGGAACCGTGGAAGCAAATAGTAAAGAGGGGACTAGATTGTAAATTGGAATTAATTTGGGTGTTGGACTAAAGGGTTTTTATTTTTTTCAAATATTTTTTTTTTTTAGAGGAACACACACATACACACACACACGGGGCGGGGGGAAAGGACATGAGTTGGGGGAGGGGCAGAGAGAGAGAATCTGAAGCAAACTGCTGAGTATGGAGCCCAACATGGGACTCCATCCCAAGACCCAGGAGTTCATGACCTGAGCTGAAACCGAGTCAGACACTCAAATGACTGAGCCACCCAGGAGCCCTAGACTAAAGGACTTTAGATCAGGGTGTCAGAGAATCACAACCCACAGGTCAAATCTGGTCTGCCACCTGTTTTAGTATGGCCTATGACCTAAGAAGGGTTTTTACACTTTTCAAGGGTTGGAGAAAATAAATCAAAAGAAGAATAGTTTGAGCATTATACCAAAATCAGATTTCAGCATCCATAAACCTCTATTTGGATATTGTCAAGTCCATTTGCCTACACCTGGTTTATGGCTGCTTCTGCACTATAGCAGAAGGCAGAGAAGAGTAGTAACTGAGATCATCTGGTCCCTAAAGGAAAGGATATTTATTATCTGGCCCTTTATGGAGAAAGCTTGATGACCTCTGGTTGAGCATGACTTCTATAGGTAAAGAGAATTCAATGAGGGTTTTTGAATATGGAGGTAATGAGCAGAGAGATATTTGCAAAATTAATTTTTCAGCTGAATTTGAGAAAGAAAGGGTAAGAGTCCATGGTACTTCTGATGAAGGCAATAAGGGCTGG
The DNA here is from genome assembly GCA_003697995.1 of Taxidea taxus jeffersonii. Taxonomy (NCBI): domain Eukaryota; kingdom Metazoa; phylum Chordata; class Mammalia; order Carnivora; family Mustelidae; genus Taxidea; species Taxidea taxus. The sequence goes on from RCUC01135370.1 coordinate 7,675, forward strand.
CCAGGAATGGGGGCAGTGGGGATAAAGCAGGTGGTGGAATATTGGAGAATCATTGAAGGCAAATGTTCACCTATTTCTAGGTGTTGATTTCTAGATGATTTCTAAATGATTTCCTATTTCGAGGTGTTTTCATTTGGCATTTCAGTTCATTTACAAAGACTATACTAAGATTTTTCATTCATAAAGACTTACTGTTCATCTACTCAGAAGAAGTGAAAAGGAATGCTGTTTACCCAGGAAGACAAAGGACCCTAATGAGTTTATTAGCCCAGCTGAAAGTATTAGATATATGGTAATGACCTCAAACAGAGGGAGAGATTGGGAAATGGTCCAAAAGTTGGATTGCCTGGCTTATTTCCTTCTGCATAGCATCCTGAAACTAGTCTTTTAAGCAGTCTTGCTGTCCTAGGCTGCCACTATCCATCTTTTCCCCCAAAGGGACAAAAACTCTTTGTGAAAAAAGGATACTTAGTTCTATGGCTGTGGTATAGCCCTAGATGAAGTGGAATATTTTGGGATCTAGGTCTTAACTAAAAAGAGTCCAGCACCTAGCCAGCTCATGTCTGTCCTAGTGTTAAATATTTTAGAGACACTAGACACTGGGGTAGCATTATTTACAGATCATTATCAGTAGCAGCCAGGAGAAATTAGAGAAGCCTTATCAGGCCGAGGTGTTCTGTTTATGACTAGTCATTAAAAAAATTATAAATGCCTAAAGGCTTTCTATTCTTTTTGCAATTTTTAAATACAACAGTGTTGCTTTACCATGAATAAATAGCAATAAAAAATAAAATGGGCCAAATGGCACATGGATATTTATTGTACAGATATTATATATTTATAACACAACTGACTCTCATTTCTACTGGCATGGCATTCATATGCCTTGGATAGTCTATGACCTTCTGGATTTCAAATGTTATATTCAGTTGTTTTGATGAGTTTACTCTTCTTGAGAAGTTCTCCTGACATTTTTTGTTGGATAAATATGATTGTCATGCCTCTCTAGCTGTCAGGATTGAGTTGTTGGGTTTAACAAGAGTAGCTTGGTAATATGGTTTTCTAAGTTGCAGAAATTGATCTGTGGTTCTATAACATATTTAATTGGTTCAAGGCTGGCCCTATGACTTGCCAAACACTTGTCTTTGGGCAAATACCATGGATCCAGTAGTTGTCTATCCAGTCTCTTCTCTCTTCTTCACTTGTAAGTTCTCTATTTTTTCCCCATGTATACCTCTCATATTCATGATTCACAGGCAAGGGATCCCATTCCCAGCTCTAAAAATGGTCCTTATTAGTTTTAGCATTCCAGTGCATGAAATCCATTAGCCATAGCTATTGATTCAGGAGTTATCATAAGATCTACCTTGTCCCGGGGCACCTGGGTGGCTCAGTGGGTTGAAGCCTCTGCCTTCGGCTCCGGTCATGATCCCAGAGTCCTGGGATCAAGCCCCACATCGGGCTCTCTGCTCATCGGGGAGCCTGCTTCCCCCTCTCTCTTCCTGCCTCTCTGCCTACTTGTGATCTGTCTGTCAAATAAATAAATAAAATCTTAAAAAAAAAAAAAAAGATCTACGTTGTCCGTATCAGCTTCAAGAGAAGAATAGATAATCTGTCCAGGGAGTGGAAAACAGAAACAGGGAAACATGTAGCTCAGGGTGTCACCAGGACCCATCTTGTGTGAACTTTAGGTGTGACAGATACAGGATGAAGTGTATACTGATGATAGAGATTTGGGGTCCTTCTAGGACATCTGGAGACTGCCTGCTACAGCACTCTCAGGTGCAGGCAATAAGACACTGCCCTGTTGGTCAAGTTTGAATAGGGTTTCTATTACTTGCAGCCAAGGCATTCCAGGCGATGGCTAAATGTCCTCAAAACTATCATCTCTAAACATCCACTTCATGGGGTTTTTGTGAAGGCTGGCTGAGAGAGGTCAGAGTTAGGTGAGTGCTCAATGAATTTAGCAAGCCCTTGTTTTTATTCTTTAGATAATAGATTAGCTTTGGGCACAGATAATAGATACTTGATCATATTTGTTGATTCACAGTTTATATAAAACCTGCTCCATTCGCCAACTGCTCACTGGCTTTGTTTTGATTTTCTCCTGGTTTCTGCATTTGCTTAAATAAATACTTTTGCCAGATTAAAGAACTGTGGTGTTATCATGAGCTTTTAGAAAACACTCTGCTAACTTCCTGAGCTTCTTTGCCCTTTTCCCCAGTCTTTAAAATAAGGTAGAAACCTAGAAAAGAGAGGCTGATTTGTCCAGGATCTAGCAAATGAGGCAATTTTATAAGAAGATCATTTTTATAATTTATTCTTTATCAGTGAAGGTATTTTTATTTTGCATCACTAATTAGCAGCAGAGTTAAACTAGAATCAAGCTCACACCCCTCCCCCTATTTCTGGTCCATTTTGTTTTCTGTTTGTTTGTTTTCCCATTGGTGGTTTCTTAAAATAAATCAATTCTGTGTGAACAGCTCTGACAATAAGCTGTTGTTAGCTTTATTAATTTGTGGAATGTACAGTTTGCTGGCCAGGGTATGTTAATCTGCCATTACAGTTCCCTCCTTGCACATATTGAGCTGCTGTCTTGTTTGCATTAGCATTTCTTTATTAACCCTATCTGGGGGCTGACTCAGTGTACATGATTGAAATGATGTTATTAGGTTTACTGGTATAGGCCACAGGAACCCAGGTGGCATAGTCTTGGATAATGTGTTTAATTGCTTTGTAAATGGTATATGTATCTTCTAGACCTCTCATTAAGTAACTTCCTTTTGTTACAGGCTCACAATTGCTCTAGGCCAGTATTCCAAACTGATATGGAAAATCCAAAAGACTCCACACCCGAACTACTAGAACTGTATTCATACTGCAATTCAGTAATGTGGCAGGATACAAAATCAATGTACAGAAATTATTTTTTTATATACTAACAATGAAAATATAGAAAGGGAAATTAGAGAATCAGTTCCATTTACTATAGCACCAAGAGCCATAAGATACCTGGGAATAACCAGGTATTCTGGTTATCTCTTAAAACAAAGAAGTAAAATACATATACTTGAGGAACTACAGAATACTCATGAAAGAAACTGAAGAAGACACAAAAGGATGGAAAAGCTTTCCATGCTCATGGATTAGAAGAATAAACATTGCTAAAATGTCTATAAATAAATGTCCAGACCAATCTATACTTTCAATGCAATCCCGATCAAAATTCCACCAGCACTTTTTAAAGTGCTGGAACAAACAATCCTAAAATTTGTATGGAACCAGAAAAGACCCTGAATTGCTAAGGAAATGTTGAAATAGAATAGAAAAAAAAAAAAACCAAAAAAAAAACCCTGGGGGCATCGTGTTGCCTGATTTCAAGCTTTACCTCAAAACTGTGATGACCAAAACAGCATGGTACTGGCACAAAAACAGTCACATAGACCAATGGGACAGAGTAGAGAGCCCAGATATGGACCTGCAACTCTATGGTCAACTAATCTTCGACAAAGCAGGAAAAAATATCCAGTGAAAAAAAGACAGTCTCTTCAATAAATGGTGCTGGGAAAATTGGACAGCTATGTATAGAAGAATGAAACGTGACCATTCTCTTACACCATACACAAAGATAAACTTGAAATGGATAAAAAGACCTCAATGTGAGGCAGGAATCTATCAAGATCCTAGAGGGGAACACAGGCAGTAACCTCTTCAACATCAGCCACAGCAACTTCTTTCAAGACATGTCTCCAAAGGCAAAGGAAACAAAAGTGAAAATGATAAAAAGTTTCTGCACAGCAAAGGAAACAATCAACAAAACAAAAAGATTGCTTGGTTATTAAGGGCCACTACCATGTTGGACGTTCTCATGGGTATTAAACTGCAGCTAAAAGTTGGACCCACGTTACTGCCCCTGCATAAGCTCCCTCTTTATGCTTCTTTTTTAGACCCGCTGGGCCTTGATCTTCCAATCTTTCTTCTTCAACCCTTCACCAAACAGCCATGCCATCTGCCTGATCTTGTGTCCATTTAGTTCCTTATCTTGGTCAGCTCTCTTCCATCATGAAGTGGATAACCAGGCACTAGCCAAAGCTCTGCCGACCGGGAAAGTAACCTTCCAGTTTTTTCAGGGGCACCCTCATTTTGTCTTAAGTTCAGCAGCTGTCTGTATTCAGGCTCAAATCTTATACCAGTCCTACCCATCACTATGCTTAGCCCTTTATCTCCTCTGTCAGTTGGTCATAATGTGTGATAGAGTACATCAGTGGTGGGTGACATGAGGCAATAGGTCACTTCCTTAGAGAACCTACTTATACTTCATGAACACTTAACTGTTGCGTGTCTTTCTTTCTTTCTTTTTTTTTTTTAATATTTTATTTATCAGATAGAGAGTGCAGGAGCAAGCACAGGCAGACAGAGTGGCAGGCAGAGGCAGAGGGAGAAGCAGGCTCCCTGCTGAGCAAGGAGCCTGATGTGGGACTCAATCCCAGGATGCTGGGATCATGACCTGAGCTGAAGGCAGCCGCTCAACCAACTGAGCCACCCAGGCATCCCTGTTGTGTGTCTTTCTTAAACTGAGAAATCTTTGAGAGTAGGGACAGTAACTCTGAGAACCTCACCCTCAGAAGAGATCCTGGCACAAAGTAGGTCATTAATAAATGCTTATTGAAATGAAGTTCATGATTTGAGGAAAAAAAGACAGGAAAGGAAGCCAAGTACACACACTCAGTTCAGGGTCCCTTCTACACTATCTTCTAGAGTAATCCTCAATGTTCCTAGTGAAAGAGGTGGGCAAGGAACAAAAGAATATGCATGTGGTGGGAATAGGACATTTCTGTGTGATGCCTGAGGGATCACTCAAGTTGATCTAGTGACCTAGTTTTAATTCTGAAAGTCCTATTTCCCTTAATAGTAGCTCAAATGAACCCATAGAAAACAACCCACAACTTCTGCATTTTTAAAACAATTTCACTTTGGAATCTAATTCCTGAGAGGTTTCAAAGACAAAAAGGACCCAGCTTCATTCCTTTCTTCCCTCCCCTTTTATTTCTCACCTCATGGATTATATCTGGGAACATGAGGACTGAACAAATTGTTACATAATTTAATTAATTAATTAAATGAAATGGTCTTAATTTCTTCTTTTAAAAAGATTTTATTTATTTATTTGAGAGAGAGAGAGAGAGAGACAAGGAGAGCATGAGAAGGGGGAGAGGCAGAGGAAGAAACAGATTCCTTGCTGAGCAGAGAGCCCAATGTAGGTCTCCATCCCAGGACCATGTGATCATGACCTGTGGTGAAGGCAGACACGGAACAGACTGAGCTACTCAGCACCCCAAGAGTGTTAGAAAGTGTTTTAAGGAAGAAGTTATGTATATATATATATATATATATTTTTTTTTTAAGATTTTATTTATTTATTTGACAGATGGAGATCACAAGTAGGCAGAGAAGCAGGTAGAGAGAGAGGAGGAAGCAGTCTCCCCATTGAGCAGAGAGCCCGATGTGGGACTTGATCCCAGGACCCTGGGATCATGACCTGAGCCGAAGGCAGAGGCTTTAACCCACTGAGCCACCCAGGTGCCCCAAGGCAGAAGTTATATTTTAAAAATTAAAAAAAAAATTAGATTGTTGTTTGTATTACTGTGACTACAGTGTGGAGAATAGACTAGAGGGAGGCTGGGGAGACCATTTAGGACAAGTTAGGAGACCGTTTGCAAAGAGTCAGGGTAGCGTGGATTAAGTTGGTGGCATAAGGAGTGAAGATATTCAAGGGAAATAGACTCAACCTGATGATTACTTAGAGATAAGGCACAGGGAGAAGGAGGTATCAGTTTTGATTCCCAGTTTTCTAGGTTCAGTGAGTGGTTAGGTGATGGTGCCAGTTACCAAGCTCAGGATACTACAGAAAGGTACATACAGAAGGACTAGAACAAGAGATGATATGTCTTGCTCTGTGAAAGAGACTTTTCTTAGAGAATTTTTTGAAGATTTATTTATTCATGAGAGAGAGAGAGCAAGCACAAGTAGAGAGAGGAACAGAGGGAGAGGGAGAGAGAGGGAAGCTCAAGGAGACTCCATACTGAGCTTAGCCTCAGTCTCTGGACCCTGAGATCATGATCTGAGCCTAAATCAAGAGTTAGACACTTAACTGCCTGAGTCCCCCAGGCACCCCTCTTAATGAGAATTTTTATATATTCACTTCTACTTTTTCATTTTCTATTATTATAAAATAAAAATTCTGGAGCATTAAGAATGAAGAAAATATTTTAAGATATCACATTTCATAGAAAACTATAACATGTTGATGTAACAGCAGTTAGAAACTATTATCTATAAAATCACAGAGGTTTCTGAGAAAAATATTTGCATTCCTAGGGGTTCCACCCTTGACCTTCTGTTCTGCATGTCTTTCTGGGTAATCCTATCTCCTGGCACGTTTTCCATGATCATTTATATTTCAAGAATTCCCAATTTCTTATCTCTAACTTGTATCTTTCTTTTCATATCCAGATTCTTTTTAAAATTTATTTTTATTTTTTTATTTAAATTCAATTAGCCAACATATAGTACATCATTAAGTTGAGATTTAGAGTTCAGTAATCCATCAGTTTCATGTAACACCCAGTCCTCATCACATCATGTGCCCTTAATGCCCATCACCCAATTACCCAGTCCTTTCACCACGTCCCCTCCAGCAACCCTTAGTTTGTTTCCTATAGTGAAGTGTCTCTCATGTTTTTTCTCTCTCTCTGATAACTTCCCATTCAGTTTTGTATCCCTTCTCCTCTGGTCCTCTATGCTGTTTCTTATGTCCTACATATGAGTGAAGCCATATGATAATTATAATCGTCTTTCTCTGATTGACTTATTTTGCTTCACATAATACCCTCCAGTTCCATCCACGTCAATGTAAATTGTAAGCATTCATCCTTTCTGATGGCTTAATAATATTCCACACACACACACACACACACACATGTGTATACACACACATATATATATCATATATCTCACATCGTCTTTATCCATTCATCTGTCAGTGGACATCTTGGCTCTTTCTAGTTTGGATCCTGTGGACATTGCTGCTATAAACATTGGGGTTCAGGTGCCCCTTCAGATCATCACATTTGTACCTTTAGGGTAAATACTTAGTAGTACAATTGCTGGGTCATAGGGTAGCTCCTTTTTTAAGTTCTTGAGGAATCCCCATCCTATTTTCCAAAGTGGCTGTATTCCCACCAACAGTGTAAGACAGTCTCCCTTTCTATGCATCCTTCCCAAAATTTGGTGTTTGCTGACTTGTTAATTTTAGCCATTCTGACCAGTGTGAGGTGGTATCTCATTGTATCTTTGTTTGTTTGTTTGTTTTGTTTTTTAAAGATTTTATTTATTTATTTAACAGACAGAGAGATCACAAGTAGGCAGAGAGGCAGGCAGAGAGAGGAGGGTGGGAAGCAGGCTCCCTGCTGAGCAGGGAACACAATGTGGGGCTCCACCCCCGGGCCCTGGGATCATGACCTGAGCTAAAAGCAGAGACTTTAACCCCTTGAACCACCCAGGCACCCCTCTCATTGTGTTTTTGATTTGTATTTCTTCAATGCCAAGTGATGTGGAGCATTTTTTAATTTGTCTGTTGGTCATTTGTATGTCTTCTTTGGAGAAATGTCTGTTCATGTCTTCTGCCCATTTCTTGACTGAATTATTTGTTTTTGGGGGGTTGAGTTTGATAAGTTCTTTATAGATCTTGGATTCTAGCCCTTTATCTGATAAAATATTTGCAAATATCTTCTCCCATTCTGTTGGTTGTCTTTTGGTTTTGTTGAATGTTTCTCTTGCTGTCCTAAGCTTTTTATCTTGATGAAGTACCAGTAGTTCATTTTTGCTTTTGTTTCCTTTGCCTTTGGAGACATGTCTATTACAAAGCTATAATCATCAAAACAGTATGGTACTGACACAAAAACAGACACCTAGATCAATGGAATAGAATAAAGAACCCAGAAATGGACCCTCAATTCTATGGTCCACTAATCTTTGACAAAGAAGGAAAGAATACCCAATGGAAAAAAGACAGTCTCTTCAACAATCGGTGTTGGGAAAATTGGACAGCACATACAGAAGAATGAGACTAGACTATTTTCTTACACCATACACAAAAATAAATTCCAAATAGGTGAAAGAGCTAAATGTAAGACAAGAATCCATCAGAATACTAGAGGAAAACACAGGCAAAAACCTCTTCAACCTTGGCTGCAACAACTTCTTGCTAGACTCATCTCAGATCCAGATTCTTATATGAACTGCCTACTCGACATTCTCCCACTGAATGTTATTCATAGTATATTGACCTCAAATACATCTATGCATGAACAAATTTTCCCTCCTCATCTTCTCTTCTACATTTCCTATCCTGGTGAACATCTTTACTTTCTATCTACCCAGTCACTCAAATTGATCTTGAAGGAGTACTCAACTCTCCCCACTCTATTTCACCACCAAATTCTATGGATTAAATCTCCCAAATCTCTTTCATCCCATAGCCTTCCTTTCCATTTTCATTATGATCATTTTGACTCAGGTCTTCATCATTTATTACCCTGTTGGCTTTAAGAGTTCCTACTTTCCCAATTGAGATCATTCCATTTTTCTCTCCAATCCATTTTCTGTACCACTACCATAATGATCTTTCTAAGATGTGCACTTGGGTCAGTATTACTCCCCATCTTCCCATGGCCTACTGGATAAAACCCCAAGTCTTTATTGAGGGATACATCCCCTTCCATGATTCATTGTTTCATTCTTACCACCTTTCTCTCCAAGGTGGAGGCTTAGTGAACTTCTGAAGCTGTCCTGATCAAGCTCTACTCTTTCTCATGTCTCAATGACTTCACATGTTTCTCCATATCAGATGATCTCCCCTCTTCACCTCTGTATTAATTTCCTAGGGCTGTTGTAATAAGTTAATGCTGTAATAAGTTAACACAAATGAAGTTCTTAAAAAAACAGTAATTTAATCTCTCATAGTTGTGGCCAAAGTTAAATGTTGGCAGGGTGATAGTTCTTGTGAAAGCTCTGGAGGAGAATCCTTCCTGCTTCTTCTAGCTTTTAAATGGCTCCAGGAATTCCTTGGCTTATAGGTGCCTAAATCCAGTCTCTTACTCTGTCTTCATGTGATCTCCTCTTTTGTGTCTGTGTCTTCTCCTCTTCTGTGTCTTATAGGATACTTGTCATTGGATTTAGGCCCCACTTAGGTAATCCAGGATGATCTTATCTCAAGATTCTTAACCTAATTAACCTGAAATGACCCTTTTTTTTCCAAATTAGGTCACATTCACCAGTTCCAGGATTTAAGATGTAGACAGATCTTCTTGGGGGTCACCATTTAACCCACTACAATTTCCCTGGAGAATTCCAAACTATATTTCAACACCCATTCAAGAGTTAGGAAACAACCATAGTATATGCTCAGTTAGTATCAAATTAGATGATAACAGAGGGGACTGTGGGCCATTGACGTCTAGAAGATATGCACTTAGGCAAGAGAAAGCAATGAATGAGTTAAATGGATGACCATTTGAATATTCATTCCTCTTTGGGTATATTGCTTAGATGCCTTCCTTTTTGCCTTAGGGAAGAGAAATTCTTGTTTCACCTCTCATTGAATAAATGTTCTACAAGCTTGGGCAATTCTGCTTTAGTCATTTGAGCCCTTGAAACTAATTGGTAGGGGCATCATTGTCTTTTCTTTGGAAAGGTCATCTGGAAAGAAATTATAGGATGAGTAGGAGCCCAAGAAGAACAGTAAGCACTTACTACAGGAATCCAGAAGTGAGGTAATGAAGAGCGGAGTCAGGGAGGAGGGAGAGAGCCAGTATTTTCCACTGCTGATGTGACATTAATACCATGAGGCAGTACAGATAATTTTGATTACGTTGAAACTATCAAACTTACAGGTTAGTGACTTTGTAAAGTGCCCCTTGTTTTTGACTGGCCTGATGTTTCCTCATGAATGGATTCAGGTTAGGCATGGCCAAAGAAAGACAACTGGTTCCTAAATGCCAGCTGTGTCCTTAATCAATTTAGTCATTTCCAAGCCTCTCATTGTTCATCTGTACATAGTTATAGTCTTTTCTTTTTTCATAGGGTTATTGATAAATCTTTAAATTACACAGTATTTGTAAAGTCCTTAGCATAGTGCCTGAGCATATAGTTGGTACTTAATGAATATCGGTCCAGGAAACAATTTCTGTCTAACAGGTTCTGAAACAGAAAAGTAAGTAAGATAAGCTCCTCTGACATTTTTCTTTCTACTATAAATATTTATTGAGTTCTTACTATGTGCCAGGTACAGCACTAGGTGTCAGAGCCTCAGAAGACAAGAAACCAAAGTCCCTAGTGTCATGAGAGGAACTAACATTTTAGTGCAAGAATTACAACTAATGATAATAATATGATAATGATAAATGATATATTTCATCATGTAATGACAAGTGCTAGCATTCAAAATTAAGTAGCCTAGAGGTATAGATTGAAGGAGGAGATTTATTTGTTTGTTTCTTTATTTATTTGGTGCTTAGAAGAGTTTTAAGTATAATGGAGAATGACATTAATTTTAAAAATATGAAATTTCAGAAGCACAGAACCACAACATCATAATATTATAAAACCAAGGGAAAAAATGTTGCATTGTGATAAGAAAAACATCAAAATGCTTCCTCAAAGGATCTGGTCAAACCCTTGAAGTATTTGCAATTTTAAAATTTCTATAATGACCATGCATGCATTTTCTTATTTAATTTCCATTAAAATGTCTCCATATGCCATTTTAGTGATAGTCAGTTTTTAATTCACAACATAAAATATCTGAACAATATAAAAGATAAGCAGCAGAAAGTGAGTGTCTCTCTTATGTTGGACACAAGTCTTCTTTCCACAGAGAATGGCAGTTCTGATGTGTCCTCCCAGACATAGTCTACATATGCATTATCAGTATTTTTATTTTGAAACCATCTCAACCTTACAGCAAAAGTATACATACAGAGCACGGATTTTTGTTTGTTTGATTCCTAAACCACTTGAGAGTTGCCTATCTGATGCCCCGTGATCCTGAATTTCTTAATGTGCATTTCCTATACATAGGGTATTCTCCTACATAACCAAGTCACAACCCTCAAAAATCAGAGTTACCAGTGATACATTATTGCCATATAACCCTCAGACCCTACTGAAATTTCTCCAGTTGTCCCAATAATAACCAAAGGATCCAACTCCTGAATTGTGTGTTGTATTTAGCTGTCATATTTGTGTGGTTTACTTCAGTCTAGAACAGTTCTTCAGCGTCTCTTGATTTTGATTATGTTGAAACTATCAAACATTACATGTCAGTGACTTTGTAAAGTGCCCTTCATTTTTGACTGGCCTGATGTTTCCTCATGATTGGATTCAGGTTAGGCATCTTTGGCAGGACTATTGCAGAAGTGATATGTTTTTCTCAATGCATCTTGTCAGAGGCATATGATATTGATTTGTCCCATGGCTGGTGATGTTTACAGCTATCATTACATTAAAGTAGTAGTTGCCAAGCTCCTCACTGTAAAGTTCTCCATTCTTTGTTGTTAGTAGTTATTTTGTGAAGGGGTTGTTTGAACTAAGTATGTATCCCATTGCTCATCAAACATTTATTCATTTATGTATTTATTTATTTATGTTATAAACTTATTTATTTATGTACATATGGACTCACGGTTTCTTATTTTATTTAGTGGGTTAAATCTGTTACTAGCATTATGTATTTTGACATTCCAATTGCATTCAGTTTTGCCCATGGAAGTGCCTACAAGCTGACTTCCTTTGGACACATCTCCATCATTCTCTGAGTACTTCCCTACTTTCTGGTATAAGGTATTTCAGGCTCATCTTGTGCTTTATCTATCCTCCATTCCCCCATCCCCCAAGCAGCAACTTATCCAAGGATCCCAAGTGTATTTTAAGAGAGAATAATGCTTAACAAACAAGCTCTGCATGTACTTATTGCTGTTGAGGTCTCGCTGTTTCCAGACCCACTCAGTAGATAGGTATCTTCAAATGCTCACCCCTGTGATCAGAGATAGAGTCAATTTCTGCTAAAACTGACAGCAAGGAAGTGTTTCCTCCAAGGACGCTAAGGATACCATTATTAAGAGAAAAGCCATGCGTGTTGGACAGCGTCAACAGCAAATGTTTGCAAGTGCTAGGGAACTGGGATTGGAAACTGGGTCTGTTTGACACAAAGAACAGTGACCTTTCCATCACTCTGGGCTGTCCATAGTAACTGGATCCCCTAAGACCAGCTATCTACTATAGACTTGTACAGTCATGTAGATATACCTGGTGATCATTTTTCCTTTGGCAGAATAGTAAATCACCTCCTAGACTAGGTTATGAAGCTGCACTCAGAAAATTCAGGTCAGCACTTTTGTAGGGTGACATGAGAGACATCAACTTATAAACTAGGTAGAGGAATAAGTTGTGCACAATTCTTTCTCAATAGCTAACAATTAACCAGGCAGCAGCCAAAATCAGATGTCGGTATGTCACTCTTTGTCCTTTAGTGTTCTCACAGACTTTAAAGTACATGCAGGATCAGAAGAAACACATATGCAAATTTCTTATACTATACTGTAGTTTTAATTTATTCATTTATTCACTCACTTATTCAACAAATATGTATGGAGCACTTATTATGAGCCATTAATAGATAATTCACATTTATATAAATAAATTAATATTAATAAAATTATATAAAATAATATTGAGCATATACTTATTAACTATATAATATTTAATACTTAATAATACTGATATAATATATACATATGTCTTTACTTACTTTCTTAAAAATAATTGTTGAATGTTAAGCTACATTAATAGTTTACATATAAATAGTATAAGCAATAGGTACACACACATTATTATTATATCTATTTTTATTACTATTCCCATCTTACAGACAAGGGCATTGAGATTCAGAGACTACAAGTGACTTTTCTAAAGTCAAGCTATTACTGGTGACTAAATTTAACCCGTTTTACTTTATTTTATTTGTTTATTTTTTACTTTTTATTTTTTAATTTTTTTAATTTAATTTTTTCAGTGTTCCAAGATTCATTGTTTATGCACCACACTCAGTGCTCCATGCAATATGTGCCCTCATTAATACCCACCACCAGGCCCTCCCCACCCTCCACCCCCCAAGAAAACCCTCAGTTTGTTTCTCAGAATCCACAGTCTCTCATGGTTCATCTCCCCCTCCGATTTTCCCCAGCTCACTTATCCTTTCCTTCACCCAGTGTCCTCTGTGTTTTTCCTTATGCTCCACAAGTAAGTAAAACCATATGATAATTGACTCTCTCTGCTTGACTTATTTCACTTAACATAATCTCCTCCAGTCCCACCCATGTTGATACAAAAGTTGAGTATTTATCCTTTCTGATGGAGGCATAATATTCTATTGTATATATGTACCATATCTTCTTTATCCATTCATCTGCTAAAGGGCATTTTGGCTCTTTCCACAGTTTGGCAAATGTGGCCATTGCTGCTTATGAACAATAGGGTACAGATAGCCCTTCTGTTCACTATGTCTGTATCTTTGGAGTATATACCAAATAATGCAATTGCAAAGTCATAAGGTATCTCTATTTTTAATTTCTTAAGGAATCTCCACACTGTTTTCCAAAGTGGCTACACCAACTTGCATTCCCACCAACAGTGTAAGAGGGTTCTCTTTTCTCCATATCCTCTCCAATACTTGTTATTCACTGTCTTGTTAATTTTGGCCCTTCTAACTGGTGTAAGGTGGTATCTCAATGTGGTTTTGATTTGAATCTCCCTGATGGCTAGTGATGATGAATATTTTTTTCATGTGTCTGTTAGCCATTTATATGTGTGTGTTCATGTCTTCTGCCCATTTTTTGACGTGATTATCTGGTTTTTGAGTGCTGAGTTTGAGGAGTTCTTTCTAGATCTTGAATATCAACCCTTTGTCTGTAGTGTCATTTGAGAATATCTTCTCCCATTCCATGGGTTGCATCTTTGTTTTGTTGATGGTTTCCTTTGTTGTGCAGAAGCTTTTTATCTTGTTGAGGTCCCAAAAGTTCATTTTCACTTTTGTTTCCTTTTCCTTTGGAGGCATGTCTTGAAAGAAGTTGCTATGGCTGATGTTGAAGATGTTACTGCCTATGTTCTCCTCTAGGATTTTGATAGATTCCTGCCTCACATTGAGGTCTTTTATCCATTTCAAGTTTATGTTTGTGTATGGTGTAAGAGAATGGTCAAGTTTCATTCTTCTATACATAGCTGTCCAATTTTCCCAGCACCATTTATTGAAGAGACTGTCTTTTTTCCACTGGATACTTTTTCCTGCTTTGTCGAAGATTAGTTGACCATTGAGTTGCAGGTCCATATCTGGGCTCTCTATCTGTTCCATTGGTCTATGTGACTGTTTTTGTGCCAGTACCATGCTGTCTTGGTGATCACAGCTTTGTAGTAAAGCTTGAAATCAGGCAACATGATGCTTCCAGTTTTGTTTTTCTTTTTCAACGTTTCCTTAGCAATTTGGCATCTCTTCTGGTTCCATACAAATTTTAGGATTGTTTGTTCCAGCACCTTGAAAAATGCTGGAGGAATTTTGATCGGGATGGCATTGGAAGTATAGATTGGTCTGGACAGTGTAGATATTTTAACAGTGTTTATTCTTCTGATCCATGAGCATGAAATGCTTTTCCTTCTTTTTGTGTCTTCTTCAGTTTCTTTCATGAGTGTTCTGTAGTTCCTGAGTACAGATCCTTCACCTCTTTGGTTAGGTTTATTCCCAGGTATCTTATGGCTGTTGGTGCTATAGTAAATAGAATCAATTCTCTAATTTCCCTTTCTATATTTTCAATGTTAGTGTATAAGAAAAATACTGATTTCTGTACATTGATTTTGTATCCTGTCACATTACTGAATTGCTCTATGAGTTCTAGTAGTTTAGGGGTGGTGCCTTTTGGATTTTCCATAGAAAGTGTTATGCCATCTGTGAAGAGAGAGAGTTTGACTTCTTTGCCAATTTGAATACCTTTTATTTCTTTTTGTTGTCTGATTGCTATTGCTAGGACTTCTAGTACTATGTTGAACAATAGTGGCGAGAGTGGGCATGCTTGTTGTGTTCCTGATCTCAAAGAGAAGGCTGTCAGCTTTTCCCCATTGAGAATGATATTTGCTGTGGGTTTTTCATAGATAGATTTTATGAAGTTGAGGAATGTTCCCTCTATCCCTATACTCTCTCTATCCCTATACTCAGGAACGGATGCTGTGTCTTGTCAAATGTTTTTTTCTGCATCAATTGAGAGGACCATGTGGTTCTTCTCTCTTCTCTCATTGATTGGTTCTATCCCATTGATGGATTTGCAAATCAAGTCAGTGTGAACTACCCTTACATCCCAGGGAGAAATCCCACCTGGTTATGGTGGATAATCTAACCTGCTTTATTTTAAGGAATTTATTAGTCAAGCTTTCTATCTAAGGACTATACAGTTTCATATTGAGGTAAATCCTAAGGCTGCCTGGTTCAAGATTGTGTGCCTATTAACTGAGAAGTGACCTCAAGTCTCCAGTTTGTCCTGTATAATTCTCATTCTCTCTCCTTTCCTCTTTTCTTTCTTTTCCTCCCTTCCCCTACTCTAGCAGCTTAGTTGATATTTAGAGTCCCCAGAAATTTGAAGGCAGATTTCATTTCTGTTAATAAAGGAATGTGGAGATTGAAATGGTTTAAGAGATAACTGGTATCTTGCACAGAAGTTGTAAGAAGACAGAATCATCTGGGAAGTCTATAATAAAAGGCAAAAAGTCTGTTTTGATTTTAAGCTCACTATTTTTAAAGGAAAGTAGTTGTCAAAATATCCTTTTCCTGTCATTAACTATTCTTTTCCAATGACATAATTCAGTCATCAGCCTATTATCAGGTATGGATTAAGTTCTGAGAAAAAATGTGGTTGCAGGAATGACCATACTATAGTTCAGAGGTTGGCAAAAATTTTCTGTAAAGGACAAAGTACAAAATATTTTAGTCCTTGCAGGCCATATGTTTCTCTCTCAACCATTCAGCTGTGCCACTGTAGTAGCTCAAAAGCAACCATAGAAAACATGTGGAAGCATATTATTTCTATAGCAGAAATCAAAGAAGGGTGATGTGGCAGGAATAGGTTTAGAGGAAGTGGTCTTTGATGATTAATGCATCTGGAGCAGTAGGCAAGGAACAGATTATAGGGGCTTTTAAAGGTCCCAGTAAGAAATTTTGACATTTTCCCCAAAGCAATGGAAAACTATCCAAAGGTTTTAAGCATGTATGTTATGTATGACATAATTGGGTTTGCATTTTAAAATAGTAATCTTGCTTTCAGGATGGAGAGCAGATTGGAACAGAGTAGAATCTTCAGGTCTTTAAAAGATCAGAGAGTAGCTTGGTCCAAGAAAGTAGCAGTGAAGATGAAGAAAAATAAGTAGATTCAAGGCCAATGAAGAAATTAAATTCATTGAAAGTGGTGGTGGGTTAATTATGGAGGATGAAGAAGGCCTCAGGATTGTAGTTGCAGGTTTCTGGCTTGTAAAACTAGATTGTCATTCACTGGGAGAAGAGGTATTGAGGGAGATTGACTGGATAGTTTAAGATGGGAGTAATTCTTGAGTTCATATTTGAATATGCTGGTCTTGGAGAGTGGAATGTCTTGGTCTTAACATGTTGGAGACACTAAGTAAATATCTCATTAGTCAGGTAGATATAAGTCTAGGATTCAGTGGTGTGTTCTGTGTTAAAAAAGAGAAACTTGGCAGTTATTGGAATGTAGTTGGTTATGAAACCAATATATTGAAAGATGGAATTTCTTAAAGACATAATATTGAGTGAGAATATTTGTGATCCTCCAAAGGGGTTATAAGCACCCCAGAGGAAAATCCTCTGTGTTCAGGAATTCTCAAGAAGGGTGGGGAGGTTTTGTGTCATAGGAGCAGGTTAAATTCCAGGAGCAGCAGTTTCACTTGAATCTTTGGAATGTGGAATGCTATGGAGTAGAACACAAAATTCATACAAATCATAAGACAAAAAAATACAGCTATGTGTTTGAAGCTATTGCCTTGGGCTAAAACCCCAGGGTGTCAAAAATCACCAACAAAGTAGTTGGATTACAATTACAGCTGCTTATTAAATAGTAGTTCCCTTTCTTTCCTTTCTATGTGTATAGTCATTGATTTAAAACCAGGAGACAAGAATGTCTTACTTTTGTGGCATGTACTTGGCTACTCTTAAAGTAGAATTAGCATACCTTAGTAGGTCAGATGGGGGAGATTTGCTAAAACTCTGTGCCCTAGAAAATGAAATTCTAATCCAAATGCTTCACAAGTAACAGGACTATAACATGTTGTGTAAATAAAACTTTAATTCAGGTTTTCCCAAACTCGAAGCACATTACTTCTTTGGAGATGTTAAATAGCAAATAAAGAATGCATATGTAGTATTAATGATCATAGCCAATATGTATATATAGCTTTTCATCTGTGCCAAGGGCAGTTCTTAGTTTTTTACCTATATTAATGCATTTGCCCCCTGTAACAACCTTATAAAATAGGTGCTCTGATTAGCCATATTTTCCAGATGAGAAAGCTGAGACACAGAGAGGTGTGTCAAAAGTCACATTAATATACGTCAGATCCAGGATTTGAACCCAGAAAATATGGTCCCAAGGTGTGTTCTCTTAATGATAATAAGCAATCGTCTCCTTGGTCATCCCATGGGGTCAACCCTCTCTGGCTGACTCAGGGACAAACCATCCCTCAATATGAAAGAAGGAGAAGCAATCATCAACCAGCTAAGCATTATTACTGATCCCATTGCTTAATAATCATCATGTACAAGGAACATAATTATACCCTTCTTTCTAGCTCTCTTTGGGTTTTCTCTCTTTATGATTCCACTGTATCATGTCACCACGAAAAATGGCAAACAAAAACGTGGCTTTGGATATCAAAGTCAATTAAGCAATTATCATAATAAACAATGTGAGACTTCCAGTGATAGGTGGGTGATTTTCTGGGCAGGGGGATGGAAAAAAAATTAAAATCCAATAGATACCACCTCTATTTTTTATTAGAGCAGAGACTTTTTTCAGAGGAAGACCAAATCGTAATGAACATGCATTTCCAAGATTCTGACATGCAGCTACTGTATCAGGTTGATGCTGTATAACTTCATTGTTTCTGTCTCTGCCTGATACTTCAGCTCTGGGGTAATGAGGTACATTGACAGAGTGTCCATAGAAAACATGAATTCACATTCTGCTGCCCATTCTCCCACTCCCAATTCCTCTCCCACTGAATACGCACACTATCCCTCTCATATATAATTTTGATTCAAATCAAAAGACTATAATTCCTAAAGGCAACTTCTGTGAAGAAAAAGACCACACAGCTGCTTCATACTATATGAAGTAGTAAAAGTAACAGAGGTATGCATCAGAGGGATACTCACCTGGAGTCAGGTAACAAAAGGTTCAAGTTTGTTTGTTTGTTTGTTTGTTTTTTAAAGCCAGTAATTTCACAGATCTAAATTAAAAGACAATAGGTAAAATGTGGCAAATATAAAAATGATCTTATTCAGTTGTGTTTTTCAATCAGAACAAAGTCAAGAAAGATAATGACATCCAAATTCAAATTGTGGTCTAGATCTTGGGAACATTAACCTCTCTATGTCTCCATTTCTCCACTTGAAAATAGGGATACAGAGGAATGTAGCACAAGGTGTGCACAGGAGTTTTTATTGGTCAAGCAGGATAGTAGGGTAGCAAATATACACACACTTGCATGTGTATGTGTGTGTATGCATGTGTATGTTTGAGCTGAAAGGATTAGGAAGGCAAAATTATTGAGTGGAGGCAATCTTGAAGATGTAGTCAATGCTTAAGACTTGGAAATTATCCACTAGGTTATAGCACACTGCAGTATCATGGAGAGATTTTAGTTGTACCTAGATAGCCATCTCCTCAGCCTCTAGGGTGACTGGGTGGAAGACAGAATGGCCACAGCTCATTGCAGATCACCTTCAGCTACAAACATCTTTGTCCTGTTACCACAGTGAGCCATGGGAATAGTGTTTTCTACTAGTATTTCAATGTAAAATTTGGGAAGCACTGCAATAGGACCCATGAAAAACTTGACAAAATAATGTTTATGTTCAGGGAGACGTATGTCACACAATGTATCTAAAGTGTCTGGCATATTGTTAGTGCTCAGTTAATGTACATATCTAGCTATATGTGTGCTAATTGAGAGAATATATTGAAATCCATATGCTATGGATTTAGTAATAGAGTTAAAGCAAAATTGCATTTCGTTAATCACAATAGATTAGCAAACACAATGGATTATAAAATATTTTTACAGCCTTTTATATATGAGACATATTAATCATTTGATTCTTTGTGTGTTCGTGTAGATTTGAGGAATTCTCAATTAATCCCCAACTGCTTAGTAGTTCTAGACCTCCTGTTTGGGACCCATTGCTACAAAGAGTAGGGAACCAGTCAAGATACATATAACAAAATTTTTTCAGAACTCTACCATTTCTTGACCTTCTGATATAGGATTATGGAAGATGGGGTATTTAGAGACAAATCACAAATGGTAATTTCCCTTGGGAAAGTTTAATTCTAGCAGAGAGATGAGGTATAAGATTTCTATATATGGAAACATATATACACACACATATATAGAAATTTCTATATATAGAAACAGAAAAGGCTTCATGGAGTATGTGTCAGTAAGAGCTCTGCTGGCCATTAGGAACAGAGAACCCAAATGAAAAAGAGCTTAAAAAGGAAAAAAAGAAAGAAAGAAAGAAGATAAATCTTTCCATAACTAATAATTCAGGGAGATATATAGCTTCAGGAAAATCTTAATCCAGGTGTCACATAACTGGGATCAGAGGTTCTATCCTCCTTTCTCTTTTGAGCTTTATTCCCTCTGAGATGGCTATATTCTCAGACAAGTTCTCTCACTCCTGTACCCTTCCAGGTTCAAGCCCAGCAGAATGAGAAACATTGTCTCCTGATGGGTCTCTCAGAACGCCTAGGATTCATTCACATTCATCCCACTTGGTTAAATGTCCATTCCCTCAATCACTGTGATTGGGGGAACTGAATGTTGTCCTTTCCCTAGACTTAGTCGCATGCTCTGCTCCTGAGCACATGAGTGAGGAAGAGATATGTTACAAACAGAATATTATTATTCTATTTCTGGAATGGGGGCAAGAAAATTATTTGTAGGATGACTAGCAGAGGGTTGCATCTTTGACCTGGGCTTGGAGAACAGGTGAGATTAGAAATGTTGAGATCAGAGTAATGTGAAAGGAAATGCATAAATAAATTATTGGCACACTAATCCTACATAAGACTTCTTCCCCTTGCATCCACTGATGCTCCCCTTGAACACTGTTGTAGTCAAAACCTTCTCCAGGGACACACTTAAAATGCCTTCAATTTGGGGGGGGGGGCAACAGGGTGGCTCAGTCGGTTGATCATTGACTCTTGATTTCAGCTCCGGTCATGATCTTGGGGTCCTGGGATGGAGCCCTGTGTTGGGCTCCACACTCAGCAAGGAGTTTGAGGATTCTCTCTCCTCTCTCTCTGCCCCTCCCCCTGCTCAC
Organism: Taxidea taxus jeffersonii; assembly: GCA_003697995.1. Taxonomy (NCBI): domain Eukaryota; kingdom Metazoa; phylum Chordata; class Mammalia; order Carnivora; family Mustelidae; genus Taxidea; species Taxidea taxus. The sequence continues at coordinate 28,388 of RCUC01135370.1, forward strand.
TCTCTCTCTCTCAAATAAGTTTAAAATTTTAAAAACCTTTTTAAAAATGCCCTTAATTCTTCCACTCCTTTTTCTCCATTTATGCCATAAAGGTTAGCAGCAAACTCTCAAATTAAGACACCCAAAATGCCAAGGAATTCATTGAAAATTAGAAGTGGGTTCTGAGGCATAACTGTATGTTCTACCCATTGATGGTGCAAGAAGATGCCTGCAAATTCCATATTTCAGGAAGAGAAAAGTATGTTCTGTATCATGTCCCTGTCTTAAGCTTCACCTATTGCTTAATAATGGTAAATATCATAATGATAATGACAGAAATGAAGAGTTTTTGAGTGCTTAGGTTGTACTGGGTGCTATGCTAAGTTTTTTATACGCATTATTTCATGGAGTCTTTGTAATGCTACTAGGTAAGGGCTATTATTATCTTTGGATGATGAAACTGAAACATAAAGAGGTTAAGTATATTGCCTAAAGAAATGTAGTTAAAGGGTAGATCTTGAATCCTAAATGACTTTTTGTCTCTGTGCTTTCTCTCTCCCCAAATTCTTGATTATTCCCTCATCTTAATCTCAAAATCTATTTTAATCCAGTAGCTCAAGCCAGAAACCCAGAAGTTATCCTCAACCCCTTCTTTATCCTGTATAAGGATTGCTGTGTATTTGACACATCCCATTTACTCTTCCTCCTGGCCAAGATCCAGTTCTACAGTCCTTAACTGCCAGAGATTTTGGAGGAAACAATCAAGTTGCAGGCCAGGAGACTATGATGAGCACTACCCCAGTGATCCTTCACACCCTAACCTGTGCCCAAAGCCATTTTACCAGGGTGCATGAAATACACTTCTCTTATGATGAGAAGCTACTGAGGTGGTGAGGTTCATACAGAGAGCAGTTAGCCTACCATGACTAACATTAACCCCATCAAACCCATTACCCAAACAGTAGCAAGTACTCTACAATATACACATAAATATACCCCTTCACCTGATTTGCATGCCTCCATCCTAGGCCTGTCACCATCATCTCTAGTCAAGAGTATAACAATAGACACTTAACTAGATTCTCATCATCTCTCTTGCTCCAGCCACATTTCCCACATACTTTAACTAGTGTTCATTTTACATAAAAATAGTATAGAATTGTAAAGTTATTCTGATGCTACTGTCATATGTGGTACATGGCATTAAGCATTTGCTAAAACCCACAAACCTGTTCAACACAAAGGGTGAACCCTGCTGGAAACTGTGGATCTTACTAATAATAATGTATCAGTGGTTGTTTATCATTTGTCAAAACTGTACCACAGTAATGTAATATGGGAATAGGGGGAGAAATCATGGGGCAGAGGGATCAAGGGATATATGGGAGTTCTCTGAACTTGGTGTAATTTTTGTGTGAACCTAAAACTGCCCTAAATATAGATTCTATTCCCTTAAGGAAATGGATTGTGTCCCTTCTCTGCATAACATCCTTCAGTAGCCTCTCGCAATTCTTAGACTAGAACTTGGTCTATGAGGAGCCTTGGTGGCCCACCCTGCACCCTGCTGCCAGGTTCCTTTCCTACTACTTCCCCATCCTTTCTAGGCCTCTGACCTAGAAATCTTAATCACTTCCTCAGAAGAGCAAATACTCTTCAACCAGTGCCTCACACTGGTTCTCTCCTCTGGCTGGGTATTTTATCTCCCTAAGGTCACCTGACTGCCTCTCATCCCTTCAAACTTCAGATGCAGTGACATCAGAGAGGTGTTTTTTCACACATCAATAAATCAAGTCACTCCACAGCCCCATTATTTTCTCTCCTAGTTTCTACTCCATCCCGTCATAATATTTACAGTGGTCTGCAAAATGAAGGCTATGACCTGCTCTATCCCTTTCCAATATTCACCACCTACTGAGGGAGTTGGAATATAGCATATGCACAAGGAAAAGTTACAGGAAAAGCTAATTTTATGTAGTACTCACCATGTGCACAGTTTTAATCATCTCACCTATGTTAATTAATTAAATGCTTCTAGCGACTTTATGATATAGATACATTATCATGCCCTGTTTTACAGATATGTTTTACAGATATGATATAGATACATTATCATGCCCTGTTTACATGGTGGCATGGCACAGTGGTCAAAAGCAGAGACATTTTAGCCCCAGTGACTAGAACCAAATCCCAGTTCTAGCATGGATAAGCTGTGAACTGGGATTTGGTTCTAGTCACTGGGGCTAAAATGTCTCTGCTTTTGACCACTGTGCCATGCCACCATTGTCAAATGAGTGAATTAATAAGTGAAAGAACCAGTGAACTTAGGTATGTCTGACCCAAGCCTATATTCCTAACCTTTCATTATATTAGCTTCCCTGTTTTCTGATGTTCACTGGAATGTTCTTGACCATTTCTCCTTATGGTTTTTGTTCATGTGCATTGTTTTTCTTGAGTCCATAACTAATATATTTCAGCATCATTACTTCAGATCCTCCTCTTATCTTCCTTTCTATTGATTTTTTTCAAAGAGCAGGTGCTTTAAGGCCTTTTGGTTAAGTGTTAATAAAAATACTGTCTTTCTCTCAGCAAAGAATCCTGGATGAGCGGTGTTCTGATTTTAGAGGTGGTCAATTGATTTTAGAAGTAGAGAAAGATAAATCAGTGTATCCCATATTCAGCTACCGACTTCAGTGAGTTATTACTTGATTTAATCCGAACTGGATTAAAAAGGGGGAAGCCCTCTGGAAAATACTGGAACATGATCACATTTTGAGTCAGTGGAATGCATTTCTCATTTATCAGCTTGGGACTTGCTGCTCATAATCTCTACCTGAACATGTAGGAATGTAAAGAGAAAGGCAGATATAGAGAACAAAAATAATCAAAAAGAAATAAAAGATCTTGTATAGCACTGCTGCAAAGGCTCCTCTTTAAATTTGGTTGCAGAAACACAGGCGATGGTATTTAAAGAGGTAACGACTGATGTGGAGTAATACCATCCACAGCTTAACTAAGAACTTGGCCACAGGGAAGCCATACACATACGCAGTTGCAGCCTAGCTATGATTTGAATTGTTCTGCTCTAGGGGCCTAAACGGTTTTAAAGAGAAGCTACAGTTGCTTTCCATCAGCTTACACCATGGAGACAATTGCTTCTTTAAAAGATACATCTAAATAAAATGTCAGGATGATACATGCTTTTAAACGAATGTTTGTAGAATGTTCAACACAGCTACTCCTCTTTCTGGCACAACTCAATAGCTGTTCTCAATTTTCTCTGCAGGGAAATATGCAGTATGCAAAGAAACCACACTCTATAGAAATGACCAGTGCGGTTGCCAAATTGAAGCAATGTTTTCAGTTAGGGTTTTAGTGTATTAATTTAGATTTTTAGTGGTAGATTGCTTTTCTGGTTAGTTCATTAAGCTCATATTAATGTTCGGATATAGACTTACTTTGCATTTCCTTTTGGGCATCCATACAAATGACCACAATGGGAATGGTGAGAGGAAGGTAAAAAACAAGGAAAATGGGGTTAATATTTTTTTTAAGGAAAAATGGTCAAGGAAGGTAGGACTCAGAGCTACAGTTTTGATACTAATTGATGTGTTGTTTGAGCTCTACATAAGTGACGATTTTTCTATCCCTCATTTTGATTATTTACAAGTAACAAAAACTAAATCTGTTGTACAGTTTAATAACTTGTATAGAGATTTACTAGCTGTATAACCTTGAAGAAATTATCCTTTTCATTTATAATTAATTAATTAATTAATTAATTTTGGGCTTTAAGTTCTGAGTTTTATTTTATTTTAATTTTTTTAAGATTTTATTTATTTATTTGACACAGAGAGACAGAGGGATCACAAGTAGGCAGAGAGGCAGGCAGAGAGAGAGAGAGAGAGAGAGAGAGAGAGAGAGAGGAGGAAGCAGGCTCCTCACTAAGCAGAGAGCCCGATGTGGGGCTTGATCCCAGGACCCTGGGAACATGACCTGAGCCGAAGGCAGAGGCTTTAACCCACTGAGCCACCCAGGCGCCCCCTGAGTTTTATTTTAATAATTTAGTGGTAGAAACTGATAAATAGCAGGTAATAAGCCACTCTTCTTAAAACTAGCATCATGATCTCAGGGTCCTGGGATCAAGCCCCGCATCGGGCTTTCTGCTCAGCAAGAAGCCTGCTTCCCCCTCTCTCTCTGCTTGCCTCTCTGCCTACTTGTGATCTCTTTCTGTGTTAAATAAATAAATAAAATCTTTAAAAGAAAAAAATAGCATCATAGTTATAAAATGATACATGTTTGTAGACTGATACATTATAACGAAAGGAAAATAGAAATGTTCAAAGATGAGAGCAAAAACAATTCACTAAAAAATTACGGCATCCAGAAACAACTGTTATTAATGTTAGGTGCATTTCAACATTTTTTTCTGCATATTTTCAAATATACAGAAAAGTTAAAAAGAATTTTACGCTGAATACTCAAATACACATCACCCACATTCTACAATTAACATTTTACTTTGATTTCTTTATCATGTGTCCATCTTATCATCCATCATTCCATCTTTTTTCAATGGATTTTAAAATAAGTTGCAGACATAATTATATTTTCTTTCTTCAACAAGCATAACATTATTATTATTTTTTTTGTTTTAGCTTCCACCAAGTTTATTGATCATAAAGTGCTGTGAAGCTTCATCTCTAAGGGAAATAGGATCTGCTTCCTTTCTATTTTTATACTTTTTTAACTTATTTTTTCATTTATTTTCATATATTTTCCAATATATCTTCTACTGTTAATTTTTTAAATTTTATTTTTACATATTACCTTTAACATACATTTTTTCATTTTCTTTTTTTTTTAATTTTTATTTAGTTTTTTAAAATTTCTTTTCAGTGTTTCAGAATTCATTGTTTATGCCCCACACCCAGTGCTCCATGCAATACATGCCCTCCATAATACCCATCACCAGGCTCACCCAACCTCCCACCACCCTCCCCTCCCAAGCCCTCAGTTTGTTTCTCAGAGTCCACAGTCTCTCATTTATTTATTTTTGACAAATGTTTATTGAGTAATTAGCATGTGCCAATACTGTGCTTGGCATCAGGGATCCATGGTAAATAAAGAAGTGCATGATGGGTTATCTTGTGACATTTACAGTCTACTAAGGGTGAAAAATCTTAAATAATGAATTCTGCTAACAAAGGTTTAATTGCATTCTGAGCTCAGAGCTTGGCAGGAGCAGGGTGTGGTCCTCTAAAACATGACCAAGGGTAGTGAGTAGTACTGAGAAGGCCGGGAAAGCTTGCCTGGGAAGCTTTCCCAAGGGATAATAAAGTAACAGAGGGAACGGATGTCTCGACTGAGGAGACAGCAGGTACAAATATCCTGGGGTCTGGGAGAATGGCAGCTTTGGTAAACTGAAAGGACAGAGTGGCTGAACACAAGTGTGGGTTGGAGCAAGTATCCAGAAGAAAAATGGAGAGGAAAGCAAAGTTAGAATAAACAGAGTCTTGCAGGCAGCCTTCAGAGTTTTGGTTTTCTTCCCAGTGACAACAGGATCCTCAATTTCCTCACTTAATATGGAGGGAATGGGAGAGGTAAAGTCTTAATGAGCCTGACTGCACTTGTAAATTACACAGCAGTGAGGCAGTCTACAGTAGGCTTGCAATAAACAATTCTCTCAGCACATGTTCTCAACTATAAAAGTCTTCCACTATTAGCCTCACTTTTCACCAGTGGGTTGTTATTTAATGCACATTTATAAGACCTGGTCCGTTGTCTCATGAAGTATTTTCCTTCTTTAACTATAATGAATAGCAAATAGCAGATTCATACTAGTATCATAGTCCTTAATACTAGTAGTATTCTATGGAGGACTTACCAAAAAGAAAACTTGTCTCTATTTCTTAAAATAAATACTTTTTACTGAAATATAATACATACATAGAAAAGTACATCAATCACTGATATATAGGTTGATGAATGTCTATGAAGTGGCAGCATACATGCAACCAGCACCCAGATCAAATAATAGTATACTACCAGCACCTAAATGCTTCCTGCTCATTAGCTTTGCTTCCTCCCCAATGACCTCTCCTATCATAGATTCATTTTGCCTTTTATGGAATTAAGAATGAACTTATATAGTATATATTCTTTTTGATCAAACTCCTTTTTCTCATTATAACAGTTGTAAGATCTTTCTAGATCATCACATGTAGTAATGCAACACTACAGTAGATCATTGCAGTAATTTATTCATTTTCATTATTGCATAGTATTCTATGGATGCACAGACTTTTTTAAACCTGTTTAGTGTTGCTAAACACTTGGGAACATGAATACATATTTTTGGGTGAGCAATAAATGAACTCGAAGACTCAGGTTCCTCATCTGTAAAACAAGTTCATTAATAAAATCAATATTCATTCTGTAAGACTGTTGTGAGAATGAATGGGAGAAAGCATGCAAAATGCCCATTCAGGGACATGCAATAACTGTTCATTAAGTTGTATTTACTTATAGTTATTTCAGGAGTTTCTGCCTAAAGGACTTAGACAACAGAGGAAATTATGATAACTGCCATAATAAAAGTTGTGTAGAATAATGTTCTAGAGTCAGGAAGGAATCAAACCAATATAAATTTTTGCTGTCTTTCACAGCTTTGCACTTGTAAACTGATTTGGCCCATCCAGGAACTATGACCTTGATAAAAAATAAAGTCAATATATGGGTGCTTAAGTGCCTTATTGCCTCGGTTTTTTCATGCTCTCCTGGCTTTACACTTTGTTCTGTCCTGTTCTACCTGATCTTCCACCCTTAGCATTATTTCCTAGTTTGTGCAACACTTTGGGTTTGCTAACCCATCTTAACTTTATTTAGATTGGTACTTGCTATTTCCTAAGCTTAAAACTGAGATTTACTCTACAAATTCCTCCTACTCTTAGGCAACTTGTTTAGGGCTTTCTGTTCTAATTCTAGTCTAACATATCCAAAACTCTGAAGATAGTTCAGATTAGCCATTGTACTGAACATATGTGGGGCACTCGATATATAGATATCGATCAACATATTGGCTGTAGATTGGAATCATGGTAAACAGCAATCAGTGAAAACCTCATAATAGATTAATGCAACAAGGTGATTAGAGTAACCCTTAGAAATTGTTTGCTTAGTGTATCAAGAGGAACTATAACATCCCCAGGATAGTTGTGAAAGGCCAATTCACAGAACGGTGTCACATTTCTCTGACTTCTGTGTTCATGGACCATATTCGATCAGAATACTGCAGTATATGCAGATGCCAACAGGATCTCTGAATCTCGCACAGAGGTCTCCTGTCAGTATAGTGAATTCAAATACCAGATGGCCATCTTCTCTTAAATGACCTACAGGCAGATGAAACTTAACATGTCCAAGGTACAACTTACTACCATATCTTAACCATTTTTTCCTGTGCTCTCTAAATCCATAGCACCCCTATCCATTCAGTTTTTCCAGTTAAAAACGTGGGAATTATCTTCAATACTCCTAACACTCACCCATCATATTCAGTCAATCACCAAGACCTTGCCTATCTTATCAATTGAAATAGTGTCTTTAAAATCTGTCTTCTTCTCCATTCCCATTCAGTTTTCTTAGAACGCAGAGATGCTAGTCCATCATAACATGTAAGGCTTCCCATTCACTTGCCTGGTCTTGTACTTGACCTCTCCACCTCTACTCATGCATTCTCCACCCTGCACTTACACTTTTTTCTAAATTTCACACCTGATCATGTCACTTCTCTGTTGAGAGTGTTCTCAAATCTCCTTGACATTTGGATGAATTCAACCTGTCTGTTTAGCATGGACCATAAGCTCTTTCTTAATTTTGTCCCTGTGGGTTCACCACTTGTGAATGTCTCTTCTTCAGACATTCTGGAATATTTGCTCTTCTGGGTACATGTCATTTCGCACTTGCCTCTGGACCTTTGCATATACTCTGAGATCACCATTGAACATTCATTCTTCCTCTTATTCAACCTTTCCACGATAAACCTAATTATCTTTCAGGTTTCTACATCAATATTAGCTCCTCTGAGAGAGGGTTGGAGATCTTTCATTCCCCAATATCTTATATTTACTCAATCCAGCCAGTTGTTGACTTTTTGAAAATGCTTGTTTACTTGTCTGTATCTCTCTGTAGACTGTAAACTGGTTAAAAGTGGAGATATTCTGTCTTGTGTTCATGTTATCACTGGCATTAAGCACAACACATGGCAGGAAACTAGTTCAAAATAATTATTAAATACATCAGTAAATGCACTAAAAGCTAATCAAAGATATAGGAAAGATTTCTCCAGCTAATGGCAGTATACTATATACTAAACCTAAACTATCTCGGTGTAATTTAAAAATAAGTACTTATTCAAATTTTCCCTGGAAGAAACAGATAATCTGGCAAAAGTCTGATGCCAGTGAGGTGCACTGAAGTAAATACAGCATTCCAGGCAGTCATGTTTCTCTTATATACAGAGAAGATATCACTGATTTCATATCATTCACTTAGTCTTTTTACAGACATTTACTATTTTCAGCAAAACCACAAAAACCATAAAATTTAAGTTCTTTTGGGGCATCTGGCTGGTTTAGTCTGTTGCTCATGTGACCCTTGATCTCAGGGTCATGAGTTTGAGCCCTAAGTTGGGTACAGAGATTACTTATATAGAAAGATAGAAATAGATAGATAGATAGATAGATAGATAAAATTTGAGTTCATTTTCCATTTTTGGAGGATGCAGTGCTGATTTATCCGTATAGCTATTCTTGTTTTTTTTTGTTTTTTTTTTTAGTGTCTAGTGCTTATAGGTATTTAGGTTGGAGGAGAAGGTGGCTATAAATGTAGGGTAAAAGGATTAGATATGGTGCCAAATGCCTGGACTTTACCACCAGCTGAAGGACATCCTTTCAATTCTATCACCAAAAACATATTGAAATCCTTCTACCTCTCTCATCTCTCCATCACTGGTAAAGTCTGGCTACTATTATTTATCACTTGGTCTCCTCATTGGCCCCACTGTGCCCAGTTTTCTCATGCCTCAATCCATTCTCCATTCTTCAAATGGCCAGGGTGATCTTTTCCCTCCATCTAGTGCCACATTTCCTCTACTCTTCTTTTTCTTCTTTTTCTCCCCTTTTCTTTTCTTCTTAAAATTTTTCTTCACTCCAGCTACAGTGGCTTTTTGGGGGGTTTCATAGGAGCAGTGCTCAGACTCACTGATACCTCCTCCTGTTTGTGAGTAGTACCAACTCCTTTTAATGTGGTTCACTGTCTTCCTCCAAGCAGGCATGGCACTCCCATTGCTTTCTGCACCCTCCCTGCCCCAATACTCTAGGAAGATGCTGAATCATAGAGTACACAGCCTCAAAGGCAGACAGGCCTGGCTTAAATACAAAAATCAATGATTATTTAATAGCATTTTTTAAAAATAAGAGGGATAGAAGTATTCACTAATTTCTTTTTTCATGTAGGAACTATACTAAATTAGTTTTCATGTTACTACTTCTTTTAGGCTTCAAAACAACCATAACATATACTATTCCTACTTTATACATAGAAAATTAGTATGTAAAGAGGATAAGTATCTTTCCTAAGTAATCTAGTGAACTAGGAGAAGTAGATATGTAAACCAGTCTGATGACTTCGGAGCCAGAACATAACGTCTGTGAAGTACATCAACATTGTACATGGGATGGGGGAGGGGGGTTGAAGTAATAAACACTCTGGTGCCTAGCACATGTTAACTGTTTCCTAGAAATAATCGTCCTTGCTATTCCTATTTTATAGGAAGAATCAACTCTGTTTCCTCTCTATCTAAACACATTCTTTTCTGTTTTTCAATATTAGTCTCAGGCATAGTTTTCTCAACCCTTGATGTCACCTTGGATCATTATCTTACTGTATCCACCATTCACTTGGCTTTTTTTCACTTACTGTGTGGAGCCAGAAGCTCCTGGAGGGCATTCGTTGCTTTTCGTGTTTTTCTGGTTTTCCTCTCGGTAACTCGCACAGTGCAATGCAATTGTAGGCCACTCAATAAATTGTTGCTGAATGAATGCATTAAACCTTGTAAGGATCAATCTTCTGACCTTGAACTCATTAATACTATGCTCTGAAGAGCTGAGCTAACTTGAGTTACATTAAGTATAATTAAAATAGATTTTTTTTTTTTTTTTAAAGAAAGGAGAGCTTTGTGAGCTCAGTCATTGGTTAGTCTTGTGTTTCTCAACTGGGGGAGACCTCCCTCCCTAGAACATATTTGGCAATGTCCAGAGATATTTTTGGTTGTCACAATCAGAGATTAGAGGGTGCTGCTGGCTTCTAGTGTATAGGGGAGAGGGATACTACGGAACATTCTACAATGCATAGAACACCCTCCCACAACAAAGAATTATCCAGCCCCAAGGTCAACAGTGCCAAGATTGAGAAAGCCTGTGTTAGACAAGGTTATCAAAAGATAAAAACAGGTAGGGAGACAAGTCATA